>PVJX010019071.1:0-35449 GCA_004027295.1 Dolichotis patagonum
ATTCTGGGAAGTACTTCCCGTGTACTTTGGTTCTTGTTCATGAATTCTCTTCCTACCCCTATATCTTTGAGGTTTTTACCTACTTTGTCTTCCAGTAGTTTTAGTGTTTCTGTTTTAATATTTAGATCTTTGATCCATTTAGATTTTAGTTTAGTGTATGGTGATAGACATGGGTCTAGTTTTAGTCTTCTGCATATGTTGTCCAGTTGACTTAATGTAAAGTACTGTGTTGCCTATGTTGTCCTCTTCTGATCTGCTCTGTACTGCCCCCTTTTGTTTTATTCTCTTTTAAATAAAAAAAAATAAATAAAGGTGATATCTATATGGCAAAAACAAAACAAAAAAAAAGATTCAATGCTAGGATTAAGGGGCTGGGATTAATGGTAGATGATTACTGGATCAGTCCACTGATTGGATTGACACCACCCTAATCCTAGTAGGTGGGATACAATATAAAGAACAGAAAGAGACTTGTCCCTTCCTCTTGTTGCTTTTGCTACCTTGTGGGCACCATGGTCTGTTTGTCCTTTGTGATATCCCTCTGCCAAGCCACCCTGCCTTGGAGTCACCTAATTATGGATTGAAACTTCTGCAAATTGTGAGCCAAATTAACCTTCCCTCCTTTAACTTTGGGTGTTGGGTATTTTGTCTTAGCAATGACAAAAATGACTAAGACAAGGGCTGATGTCTGCAACCAACAGCTACTCGGCTGTTCCTGTGAGATGCTGCAGAAAGATGTGTCCTGTCTCCTTGCCTTCTCCAATTCTGGAGGTCATTTGCCCTGCTTGGCTTCTGGTCCCAGCCTACCTTTTATTTATCAACACCAAAAGTAATTATTTGTTTGAAAATGATCAGAAATTACTCTCATTTGGTAACAATTAGTGTGGGGTTGTGGTCTCTGTGTTGACCTGATTTTTTTGTTTACTTATTTTTGTCTTTTCTTGTGTCACGATGGCCCCTTGCTTCTTCAGCCCTCTGAGACCCTCCCAGTGCTGCTGTGCTCATGTTAGGCCAACTGCATAGCCCAGGTGGTTTCCTTGTTTTAGAACCCTCAGTCTAATCACGGCTGCCAACTCCCTTTGGCTGCAGGAGGGGCCATGTTGACAGGTCCCAGGGATTAGGCTGTGGACATCTTTGGGGACATTTCTGTTCATTGCTCAGCTCCACAGTGAGTGTCCCCTCTAAGTGCCCAAGGGTCACCCAAGCTCACCAAAGAGAGGGCCTTGGAGTGGCCTGGGGTGGTTGAGGGAGCCCCTGGGGTGATAGGACAAGGGCTGGAGAAGGTGGCTTCTGTAGACCTCTTTTTGGAGCCAGGCTGCTGAGGAGCCCCCTGAAGGCTTTATACTAGTCAGGATGCTGTGGTAGCCAAGGGGGTCTCACCCACTGGCAAGGGGAGGACCTGTGACCCATTTGAGGCCACTGGGATGGAGCATGACCACATCAGAGCTTGTCTTGGGGCCAAGGTGAAAAGATGGAATCTGAGCCAGTATCCTGGGGTGAGTCCTTGGGGCTGAGAAATGGGAGGAAGTGGGTGTGGTGGTATATGCTGGAATCCCAGCACTCTGGGAGGTTGAGGCAGGAGGATCACAAATTCCTAGCCTGAGCAACTTAGTGACTTAAGAAGACCCTGTCTCAAAAAAAAAAAAAAAAACCCCAAAGAAAAAAAGGCTTGGGGTTGTAGTTTAGTATGAAGGCCCTGGGTTCTAGTACTATACATGTACACACACACACACAGGCACAGACACACACACACACACACACACACACACACACAGTAGGAGGGAGGTATGTCAGGTGTTGCTACATGTTGGTTGGCTTGAGTGCATTCCCAAGGGTTCCTGTGCTGGCATTGAATTACCACTGCAAAGTATGGAAGGTGGTTAGGATGAGACAAGGTTATCAGGGTGGGGCTCTCTGACTGAATTCTAGTGGCTTTATGAGAGGGGACAATATGATGTCCCTCAGGGTCCCTGCCATTGGGGAGGCCACCACTGGATGCATCCTTCAGCCTTGAAATAAACTATGAGTACAAACAAACCTCTTTTAAATAAAATTGGACCTCAGGCATCACAGTGGTGACAACCTGACGGACACAGGTACTGTGTGCTCAGGGACTTGGGGTACATGGTGCTGGGAGCCAGGGGTGGGAGGCCATGCATCTAACTGGCACACTGCGCTTGTGGTGGGGGTGCAGCCAGGCAGATGGGAGCCAGCTCCAGGCGGCCTTGTGGGGCCAGAGCATATGCCAGATGCTCTGGTCAGAACACAGTAGAGCTGCTACTGGGGTTTGCAGGCAGCGGTCAGGAAGACAAAGACTCCCAGGACACAGATGTGGGCTGTACCTCAGACTTGTCCCCTGTTGTAGGCTGCTGAGGAGGAGCAACAGCCAGGGTCCTGTGGTCCTCAGGCACCAAAGGAGTCCATGGGGAGCATGGGAGTTGGCACCCCAGGGAAGCACCACCTCTGAAGCTCCAGAAGCGTGGGTAATGGTGGTTTCCCTTGTGCCAGCTTGGCTCTGAGCATCCTATCAGAGCAGTGTCACTCTCCCCAGCCACCTCCAGGCCACCACCCACCTTACTGGTAAGTTTGGCAGACAAGACTTACCCAAGCAGGTCCCACCTGTCAAGCAGTGTGTGTTGCTGGCTGGTCACGGTTGCTCCCAAGGGACGAGGAACCGGGCCAGGTGTCAGCCACCAGAACACAGCAGGCCTTCAGTGCTGCATCTGTGGGTGCTGACGGGCCATGTGTTCCTGCACCATCCTGTCCTGAAGACCCAATGGCTCTTTCTCCCAAGCAGAGCCCTGACCTGCCTTCCTCTTCCTTCATGTCTCCTCCTCAATCTCCATCCTGCCCACACCCTTTTTACCCCAACAGGAAGAAGGAGAGATGGGACTCTGGGATGCAGAAGCTGATTTTAGGCCCCATAGCCCCTGGCAAAGAGGAATAGGCACCCCTATTCTGGTGCCTGTTGTCTGGGTTCTAACCTTGCTGCCACAGTCCACTGGCTGTGCAAACCTAGGCAGTTAGAAGGCTGCTCTGGGCCTTGATTTCCTTAGTGGTAAAGCAGGGAGTGTAACTGTGTTTCCCCAAGAAGGCTGTGAGAGGGGAGAGGGCTTAACCTGTGGCTGGGGGCTGGGTCCCTCACCTCCCTGGCCTTGTCCAACTGTGGCTCTTGGGAGCAGTTGCTAGAGGAGGAAGCCAGCCATACAGCACAGGTGGCAGCTGGCTTGGGTCTGGACCCTGCTGTCACCTGGGGACTCAGTGTCCCCAGCTGTGATGGCCTGAGGCCACAGCTGTGGTTCACTTCCTCCCTGGGTCTCACAGAAGATGAGGACCCTGAAACCACCTTCTGATTGGTTGCACTCAGTTTTCTGTCTTGTCAATTCTGGGAAGGGGTGGATACGAGGTTTTTAGCTAAAACTCTTGGAAATATTGGAGTACATTAGAGTGGGAGGGAAGAGGGGGCTGAAGTAAGAGAAACTTTTCTTTTTCATCTTACAGTACTAGGGAGCAAGTGCAGGACCTTTGCATCCTGATCCCCTTTTTATTTTTTATTTTGAGACAAGTTTTTGTCAAGTTGCCGAGGGTGGGCTTGGAACTTGCAGTCCTCCTGCCTCAATCTCCCAGAGCACTGGGACTCCACCCCAGCCAAGAAAGACTTTTGTAAAGTGCTGGAGTGAACTGTGGGAGATGGAGGGTAGGACAGGAGGAGGTGGAGGTGGGGATCACACTGCGTGGCTCCCAGCCGAAGTCTGGAGGGGAGATACCACTCAGACCCCCTGTGGCGCCCCTCTCCTGGTACAAGGCCTGGCCCACAGAAGCCTCAGTCCTCAGAGCCCATTTTTCTCCTGTGCAGCACCCTGGAGTGGCACCATCTGCTTCTGCTGTTCCTGCTGTTGCTGCCTCAGTCTTCCTGCTCGCCTGCGGGGGAGTGAAGCAGATCTCTAAGTGTGTGGCCAGACAGGAGAGTCTGGTGAGGCTCTGTAGGACAGGAGGCAGGTCTGGCCCCGAGCCGTACCTGCTGTCCAGGTCCTCTACGGTGTCGGGCAGCGGCTGGCCCCGTGTCTCGGGCAGCAGGGCTGCGACAGCGCTGGCGGCCACAGGTACGGCGCCGAAGATGAAGAGAGGTGCAGTGGGGTAGAGCTCTGCAGTCATACTCACCAGGGGGCTCACGATGCTGCCTACGCGGGCCACGGTGCTGCCCACACCCAAGCCTGTCTGCCTGCGGGTTGGGGGTTGGGGCATTTGCCACAGCCAGGACACTGCTCCAGCCCTGTCCTGTGCCACCGCCCTTCCCAATATATGAGCAGGTGATTTTTGACCTTTGTTTTGGTGATTTTAAAGAGGAAATTGGGAGTCTTGAGATTGGATTTTGTGTCAGCCCTTAACTTGCTGTGTGATCTTGGACAAGTCTCTTTCCCTCTTGGGTCTCGGTTTCCTGAGCTGTTGAATGGGAGGTTTGTTGAGAGGATTAGGTCAAGGGCCAACAGATTACCTGTATGACTGGGGTTTCATGGCCCGAGCCCCATACAGAACCACTGGACAGGGTCCACCCATTAGGAATATGTGAGGAGCATTTGCAGGGAGAGGAGGGCAAAATGTGGCCTCTGTGTGGGGCTTAAATACTATCTCCATGGCTTTGCTGGCAGGGTAGTCTTGGAGAAGTCACCTGACCTCTGTGCTTTCCTATTTTCATTCATGAAATGGGAATAATAGTGGTGTCTGCATCACTGGCTGCTCGTGAAGATAGATGAGCTTATCCTGGGGAAAGTTCACAACAGCACCTTGCACAGGGTGAGTACTTTACACCAGTACTCTTTCTTGGATCTTGCAAAGATGCAGCATCTGAGACCCCCAGCTGCTCAGTCAAGTGACCAAGGGAAACCTGGCATTTCTTTGACATCTTGGTGAATTTTGTGTCTGGCTCTCAGAGTAGACAAATGTTTCTTATGCACCTCCCTCATTTTTAGGCTTCAAAGGGCTGGCATATTTCTGTAGCCCTTTAGTCAGCATTGCTCCTGTGGTTGGGAAGATGTTTGTGTTGATGTCTTTTGTTACACATACTTGGCTTAAGATGGAGCTCTGATTGGTGGCAGCTTCCAGTTTGTGTTTGGGTATGCCTCTCCCCCCCAGTCTGCTTCTGAAATATGTCACTGTGCTCCCCACCATGCCTTAGCTGGGGATCTCTGGAGATCTGAGGCCAGGTGTTCACATGCTGCCAGACCTGAGTTACACACTGAGCAGCTACCATAGGTGTGGGGCCTGATCTTGTGCAGGATGATGTTTCCCCCAGCCCTGCCCTCTTCCCCACTCACCGGATTACAGTGGGGTACAGCTCCCCTGTGTATAGAAAGATGCAATTGAAGGAGGAGGCCAAGCATCCTTTCCCTAGCACAGCGAGGGAGGTGCGGACAATCGTCTGGTCTGGGGAGCAAAGAGAGGACAGGTTGGGAGTGGGACTGGGAGGAGGGCCATGTTCAGGGTGGGTCAAGTTGGGATGCTCACCCCGGGGTATCACTGCATTCATTAGGATGCAGATGCCTGCCAGTAGGAGGGAGGCTGCCTGTGCTGGCCGGCGGCCCAGGTAGTTGATGACCAGGAAGCCTATGAGCTTGGCAGGCAGATCTACGGCACCGAAGATCACCTGGATCAGGTAGATGCTGACCCCGAAGCCCTGCAAGTCCATGACCAGCCCGTAGTAGGCAAAACTGGTGGCAAACCTAGTAGGGGCATGAGGGGCTGGTTAGGAAGCTTATGAAGGGGTAGTAAGAAACAGGATGAGCATCTTGGATGTCTTGCTAATGTCTCTTTGGATTTTAAGTGCACACATAGGTGCTCACTTGAGCAACAGAGTGGCCCTGAGCACCCTGGAGCCCCAGCCTCCCAATAACCAGGTCCCTGTATGTAGGTTCACGCAGTCGCTGCTCGAGAATCATGTGGTTTCTGTCTTTATCTTATCTGCTGATGCCGGGCTGAGGGAGGACAGGTCAATGTCCAAGTCATACTTCAGGGCCAAGGTGCTGGGGAGGGATAGCGTGTCTAGGACCTGTCTGTGGTGCTGGGATGGCGTTCTAAGAAAACATCAGGAGCTCACAAAGTAGAATGGAGGTTTTGCACAAAATCCACAACTAGGGGAACCCTGGGCTTGCTTCAAGGTTGCTCTTTCCAGTATAGGACTTGTGATGGAGAGAAGATGGGCGTGTGCATCCGGTTTGTGGTCCTGGGCCAATGTGTCTTTGAGATGGTGCTGGTCCTCTTATGTCTGTTTCTAGCAGGCATCAGGAGCCAGTTACCCTTGGGGCCTTGTAGGACCCTGTGGTTTGTGCCCCACCACCTTGGAGGCCCCTGGCCTGGTGAGATTGGAGCAGAGCTGGTGAGGGACCAAGACCGAGTTGGGGCTACCAGGCATTTGACCTGGGATGTCCTTGGGTTGTGGCCACCCCACGTAGCAGGTCAGTGAACACTTCTTCCCTTTCCTAGCATCTACTTGCCAGCTCTGTCCCTGCAGTAGGTAGTCCCCCAAGCATCAGTGTATCTGTGCGTCTGCACCCAGCCTACCACAGCATGGAGAGGCAGAGGAAGAGGCGGCGGAGGGCAGGGCAGCGCAGCAGGTCCATGGCGGAGGCCTGGCCTTTGCCCAGGGTCAGCTCCTTCTGCAGACTGGTCCGGAGCACCTGGGGGTAAGGGGGCTCAGGCCTCTTGCAGCAGCCTGGAGACATCCCAGGCTCTGATCTGAGAGGTCTGGGGTCCTCACCTCCATGCTCAGCTTGGCCCCCTCTGCCTGCTTCCCGTTGATCCGGGCCACTCTCTGCAGGGTGCTCAGTGTGAGATCTAGCCTTCCACGGGAGGACAGCCAGCGAGCAGACTCGATGAAGAACCTGGGGGTCAGCAGGTTCAGTGGTGGGGCTGGGCTGGGTCTGAGCTGGGGCTGGGCCATGGGGTGTTTCCTAGGGTTGGGGTTGGGAGCCTTGCTGAGAACCTCTCCTGAGGACCTTGGGGCAGGGCCTGGTCCCCAGAGCCAGCTCTGTGCCTGGTGGGCTGGGGACTGGAGTGTGTGCACTACTGGCTTGAGTGACCTCTGTGTGTGGAGTACTGGGGGCCTGGGGAGGTTGCTGGTCCCTTGCCCCACCCCAGGGTGCCACAGCACTACTTCCCTGGCCCATACCAGGAGTACAGGAAGAAGGCGTAGAAGGGCGTGGAAACCAGGAGCTGCAGGTGGCGCCAGTGTGGCACAGCGTAGGCCAGGCCGGCTAGCAGGAACTGGCCCAGGCTGTAGGTGTAGCCTATCAAGGTACCCACGTAGGCGCGCATGTGAATAGGCATCCACTCCACATCTGTGAGAGGGCAGCACAGGGTGGGCACAGCGCTGAGCATGGGGGTGGAGCAGACCCTGGCCTGGGCTGTGCAGGTCTGGGGAAAGCGGGTGTAAGGGGGAAAGGAGAGTGAGCTGGGGCTGTCTACACTGCAACCCTGCTCCTGCCCCATGCTCTCTTGGCCAGAGCTCCCTGTCCTCAGGGTCACTATGTCCTTGCTCCTTGTCCTGACTGATGTTTCTCCACTGTGGAGCTTCCTGGCCCTGGGAAAGATGGGACCTCCAATGTTCCATCCCAGCTGAGCCCTTAGGTCCTGGGTTCCTTTCTGGGCTAAATCTGTTCCTCTTTCCTGAGACTCAGATTTCTCATCTGAGAGACCCTGTGTGAGTGCATGTGTATGAGTGTGCATGGATATGGGTGCACGAGTGTGTGAGCCATCCTGTGGTGCAGGCTTACGTGATGATTACAAACAACATTTCAACATTAGAAAGCAGACAGTCCACCCAAATTTCAAGGATGCAGATGCTGTCCCAGCCTGAGCAGCTGGGTATGGAGGGGGTCTCGGACAGCCTAGTCCCTCTTGACTCAGTCCCCACCATTCCCTCTCTCCTGGCACAGCCCTGTCTCAGCCACACTGTGACCCGCGGATCTGACAGGGATATCTCAGTAGCCATCTAAATGAGGGATCAGGTGAGCCAGGAGGAGGCAGGCAGGGTGTGGGGCGGGGTTGGCTCGCACTTATCGTCATGGAGTTGATGGAAATGCTGGCCAGGGACATGCCCGAGAGCAGCCGAAAGGTGCAGTACAGGGGGAAGTTGGGGGCATAGGCAGCACAGGTCCCCGACACAGCTGTCTGCAAGTAGTTCAGGATCAGCACCTTCCGGCGGCCCAGCCTAGGGGAGGGAAGATCTCAGCAGGGCTGGGTGGGGGCCAGGTGAACCCTAGCCTGGGTACAGAGGACTTGGACTGTATTAGGAGGCTGGGGCTGTGGGTTCCCAAAGCAGCACCCTGAGAAGTGGATCCCCCACCCTCCCTGTCCCAGGCCAAACTCTGCACTGACCTGTCTGCCAGGTTCCCGAAGGACATGGCGCCCAGCAGAACCCCAACCATGTAGAGGGACTGGGCCAGCTGGCGGAGTGCCCGGTGTGAGCACACAAGGTCCCACTGTGGGGAAAGGCGAGCTCAGGCCACACCCTCATCCCTGACTCCTTGGTTCCCGAGTCCCAGGTCTGAGGGCTCTGCCTCCAACCCAGCAGCTCCCATGTCTGTGTGCGTGCGTGTGCGTGTGTGTGTGTGTGTGTGTGTGCATGCGCGCGCACGCATGCACCTGTATGGGATGTGTGTGTGGGCATGTGTGTGTGCATGTATCCCTGATGGGGCCCTACCCTCACCTCTGTCACGATGGTGGATGGGAAGGTGCTGTTGTCATAGACCCAGCCATCCACGCAGGCTTCTGTGGGCGCTGTGAGATTGGCTGTGGTGCCGTTGGTGAGGTGAGGTTCCTGCCATGGGGTGGCAAAGCGCAGGCAGGATTCAGGTCGCCCCTGTGCATCCTGGGGCAGCCAGGCCCCCGGCTTCCCATCCGGGTCAAGGCTGGCATTGGGGGGCAGGCGGCAGCGGTGGACGGGGATGGCAGCGGTGAAGTTCTGCAGGGTGTTGTGGGAGGCCATCAGGAGCATTGGCAGGATCACCAGGGTGACTTGGATCTGCTGGAAGCGGCCGACAGCCCCCACCTGCTTCAGGAGGTCGTTGAAGGCCATGGAGCTGGCTGGGCTGGGGGGCTGGGTGACAGCGTCGTCCCAGGGCTGTGGACTGCCCTGTCTGTCCTCTGTCTTCTGTCAGCAGCTATGTCTGCAGCTGGCGCTGTAGGGCTGTGGTCTGGGCCCCTCCTCCTCCCTGGCCCTCCCTTCCCCTGCGGCTGCTCCTCACTTTGGGGTCTTGAGAGCCCTGACCCTTACACTGACAGCTTTTAATCCTTGGCCAGAGGGGATGAGTTAAAATGTGACTTGGGATGGGCAGGATTAACCCTGTGCGGGCTCCCCTTGTCCGTGGAATTTCTCCAAGTGAGTGTAAAGGGCAGGAAAGGGTAGAGGAGGCAGGGGAGGGTAGAGGAGGCAGGGGAGGGGAGAGGGGCTGTGCTGGCACCTGGGAGCAGAAAGGGACACAGCGGGCCCTCTCCCGGTGGCCTCTGTGTCCTTTGTAGTGGACAGGATGGGAACAGCCTCTTCGGGAGATTTCCAGAGAAAACCTGAACTTCAGATCAGCGAATATTGCTTGAAAAGTGTTGATTGTTTCAGATGCTGCACTGAACATACTCCAAGACCCTTGCTGGAATCGAAGTTTGCCTGGCATCTTGTGAACGTTTTTAGTAGTGAGGAGGAACCACAGTGTCAGAGGCTGCCCTCAAAGCAGGGGACGTCAGGTCAATGTGCTCACTCAGCTTTCACCTTTTTTCTTTCTCTCTCTCTCTTTTTTCTTTCTTTTTTGTGTTTTTGAGTTAGGATCTTGCTATACAGCTCAGGTTGGCCTTAAGCTCACTTTGTAGCCTAGGCTTGTCTTGAACTTGCAACAATCCTCCTGCCTCAACCTCTGGAGTGCTGGGATTACAGATGTACACCCCCATGCCCAGTAGCTTTCACCTTCTTGATAGTTCTGATTCTAGTTTTCCCCATTGTCATGTCTCTTGTCCACTATTTTTAAACAGTGAGCATACTTTCATCTCATTTTTAGCTGCAATGCTGAGACATCCTTCAATCTTCCAATGACTCCAGCTCCTGGTCTGGGATCCTGGCTGGGTTTCGCTGGATCACGGGCTGGGGACACTGAGAGCAGGCTACACCTTCTGTGTCTGCCTGGCATCAGGTGTGTGTTATATAAGAAAGGGTTTCCTGGACCCAAGCCCTCCCTCCACCCTCACAGCTTGGTGACCAGGGCCAAGTTGCTTGACTTCTCAGTTCCTGGGTGGCCTCAGCTCACTGGAGTGGTTGGAGAGTCAAATGGGCTGATTCAGGTAAAGAGTGTCAGGAAGCTTTTAGCTGGGTAAGGCAGTGTGTTCTTGTAGGACCAGCTACTTGGGAGGCTGAGGCAGGAAGATGGCTTGAGCTCAGGAATTTGACACCAGCCTGGGCAACATAGTAAAAGCCAATCTCGAAAAATGAAGAACCAAACAAGACAAAGTAAACTGAAGAGAACCTTCTGCTCTATAGCTCTGCAACTATGGATCTTTACTTGTTTCTGGTTAAAACAAAACAAAACAAAACAAAACAAAACAAAACAAAACCAAGCCAAACCAAACCAAGAGAGATTATCACATTGATTTTAGAGAGATAATATGCTCAAGCTCATCTTACCCTAAAAACGGGTGACTTTTCTTCCTGGGTGCCTTCGCCTTCCTTAGCACTGACTAGAGACATTCTTGGTGATCACATTTGGAGAAGTGGATGCTTTCAGCTTGCAGGGTCTGGAGCAGAGGTGGCATCAATGCCCAGGGTCACTCCACCTTGCATGTTGGTAGTGGGGATTAAGAAACGTGGCCCTAGGTTTATGCCATATGGTGACCTGCTCATTGCACAGATAAGGCCTATCAAGGCATCTTCTCAGGCCCCTTACTCCGTGGGGCAGGGATAAACGCTGTACACTGGCATCCTGCTATGCAGGGCTCAGTGGGAACCCTGCCCATGCTGCTCTGCTGTGCCCTGTGTTGGTGGTTGGCCAAGCTGCTGTTCTGTCCTCTGTAACCTGGCTCCACTGACTTCCCCTCCAGTGTTGGGACAGGTCAGGAAGCAAGGGCTGGCCAGGGCTCCAGCGCCCAGCCCATGCGTGTCATCTGGCATGGAGGCTGTGAAGGAGGGCCTTCCTTTGGTGGAGGGAGGTTCTACTAGGCCCAACTCCCTCTCACCTCCCAAGATGCAGCTTGTGTGTTAAGTCACTGGGGTCCTTGGTGTCCACAAAGGCCTGGGACCCTGGAGGCCTTGTCTTGGCCCCTGTCTCATGTCAAACCTGGATTCCTAAAGGTGGCTCTGGAGGTTTAGACTGTGGGTGGAAGCATCTGGTGATTTTGTCTCATGCACAGAAGAGAACAGGCAAGGCCTGAGGGGACTTGGCCCAGCCCCCTGCCCTGTGCTGGCTCTGCCCTGCTTGGTGGGGTCCAGATGCCTGAGAGTGGTGTACATGCCAAGGTACACAAACGCCCGAGACCTGGGGAGATGAGGACAGCTGGACAAACAGCTTGGGGCCACAGGCCAAGCTCCTGCAGGATCTGATGTCCTCCTGGGGTACAGGCGAGGGCTGAAGACAGCAGGGTGACCTCCCCCATGAGCAGTCCTTGCATGTACCCAATTGAGCAGCTTGGCCTGACACATCCAGGAGGCTCCCCAGGAGGCAGCTATTGGTTCCGCCAGTGTGGGCTGACACGGACACAGGCACATATCTATGTCAGCCCAGTCGTGCCCAAATTTGTACAGGCCACACAGATGGCAGGCATGTGGCCTGCATGTCACCTGGAGGCTGTCCCTGTCCCCAACCTGAGCTGCATGGCCTGAGTTCTTATTACCATTTATTGAAATTTCGCATCCAAAAGAGGGTTTAAGGACAAGAAGTGGATGCTGTCTGCTAGGGCTGGACCAGGGACCTTGGGGAAGAGGCTGGGATCAAGGGACAGTGGGGCCATGGGCAGGTGGGAGGCTGGGTTGGCAGTGACTGAGGCCCTGGAGGAGAAGGTGGGTGGTCTCACTGTACCCTCAAAAGGCTGTGTGGGGGTGCAGAATCCTCCAGGCCCCTTCGCAGGGCCCATGGCAGGCAGGGTCCTGCCTGGTCAGTGTGGGGGGCAGGGTGGGCCCCTCAGCTGGGGCCCAGGCCCTGTGTGCATGATTTCAGAGGTGTCTTCTGGGCTTCCTTCTCCACTTCCAGCTCCAGCTTTGTCTCCTTTGCTGGCTTGCACCTGGAACAGAGTGTGGCACAGGCCTGAGTGCTGCTTGCCACCTGGGGCCCTGGTGGGCTGAGGCAAGAAGCTCACCACTGCTGTAGGTCCTCAAAGTTCTCTGGCAAAGGGCGATTGAGAGTCTCAGGAAGGAAGAAGGCAGCACTGCCCCCCAGGAGGGCCATGGTCCCGTACACGATGTTGGGGATGAAGGGCTGTACCTCGCCCGTGATCTTTACCAGCGGGGCCATCATGCTCCCCACACGGGCCCACATGTTGCTGATGCCCAAGCCGGTCTGCCTGGAAAGGGGTTTGGGTCTGGGACTGTCAGGCTAAGTGGCTGAGGCCCCTGGGCAGAGGCAGGAAGATGCCCCACTTAGCCCAGCGTCCTTTGGCCCCAGGCCCCACACCTACCGAATGACTGTTGGGTAGAGCTCACTGGTGTAGAGGAAGAGGCAGCTGAAGGAGCTTGACAGGCATCCCTTCCCAAACACAGCCAGTGCTGTCCTAAGGATGTACATGTCTGCAGGACAAAGATGTGTCAGGGGCCACGGATTTCGGGAGCACCGACTATTATTCCTTAGTACATCTCATTTCCCTGTTTCCTCTGACTGCCAGGAAGCTCAAATCCAAACTGGAAGGTGACACACCACTGCTACTCTGGATGCATTGCATGCTGTGTGTGTAGCTATGTTCTTTCCTCTGAGCTCTGACTCTCTATTCCCACTTATATTTTGTTGTATGTGTCCTTGCTCTAAAATGTCTCAAATTCCTTTGGAAAGTCAGAGGCATATTAACAGACATTCATTTAAATTAAAAGGGCTTTTCCCTATCCTGGTGAAGTGGTCTGTGGGGTCTCTCCCAAGCCCTGGACCCTATTGCTCTCGTGTCCCATCTCGCCCTTCAAGGGGATGTCCCCAGGATGTGTCCAAGCCCAAGTGACTCCTCCTATCCTCTGTGGAAAAAGCTTGCAAGTCACCAGCCCCACCAGATTATTCTCCAGAAGACAGACTGATGCCACATGCAGGATGGTGCAGGGCAGTGCAGGGCATTGGCACTGCAGACCCTCTCAACCCTCCCAGCTGCTCACCCGTGGGTGTCACAAGTAGAGCCAGAACGGTGCTGCCTGCCAGGAGCAGAGTGGAGGCTTGGGTGATGTGCCGGCCCAGGTAGCTCACGGAAAGGATGGTGATGAACTTGGAAGGGATGTCCACACCCCCAAAGATGATCTGGAGGATGTAGATGTCCACCCCAAACTCTTCTACGCCCATGGCCAGACTGTAGTAGGCAAAGCCAGTGGAAAACCTGAGGACAGACAGCTGGGTTGGCCCAGTGGCCAGGCTGAGGCCTTCGGTGCCAGGATGCTGAATGGTTCCTTTCTCAGTGGTGCTGCCTGCCTGCAGCTGTGGAGTGTCTGGGAAAGGGCCAATGTGGGGGTCACAGCAGAGCAGCCCACAGCCAACTCTTAAAGGTGACTATGTGGGGGTGCAGCCCGAGAGCTTGAGGCAGGAAATGTCTATATGAATGGGGTGGCGCTTTGGCTGTCCCCGCTTCCTCTTTGGGTCAGGGACCCCTCTGCCAAGACTGGGCTGTGGAGGTCCTGCTTCTAGGCTTTGCCCATTGTCCTGTGCAGCCATGGTGGGCAGGGAGGGTGGCAGTTACCAGGCCAGGGAGAGACAGAGAGTAATGCGGCACAGGATGGGGTTCCGGAACAGGTCCAGGATGCCATACTTGACCTTGGCCAAGGCGATATCCTTCTGCAGGCTGAGCTTCAGCTCCTTGGACAGTGGGGGAGGAGGGTATGGTCAGAGCAACCTGGGGGACCCGAAAGCAGGGGCCAGCCCCTCCACCTTACCTCTATGCTGAGCTTCTCCCCTTCTTCCTTCTTGCCATTGAAGGTGGCCACGCGCCGCAGTGTCTGCAGAGCCTTTGAGAACTTTCCAGACAGCACTAACCAGCGGATGGACTCAGGGACCCACCTGTGGGCAGTCAGGATGCTGTGTCTCCTCTCTGAGCTCCCAGAAAGGCTGGAGGAGTCATGGGGTGGGGGCCTGGAAGCCAGGGTCCCCCACTGCAGGTCCTGTGGGGTTGGAGTTGGGCCACTGTGCCCTGGGTGGTGTAACTGCCACCCTTTCCTCCTTTCAGAGAGGTTGTTCCTCTGCACTGCCCCCATGTTATTTGTCATTGTCATCTTCCTGGGGCAGGGGTTGTATGTTCAGGGTTCCTTCAATGCACCCTCATCTTTTGTGGTCATGGCCCTTGTGTGTCTAGGGAAGTGGGGCTGGATGCCTGGGTGAGGCTGTGGGCCAGGGAGTGGGCTAGGGCCCCCTGATTCTCCTTGCTCAGGACCAACTTGTGTGCATGTGTGCATGACTGTGTGGGGTCTTGGGATTTGGTGTGTGCATCGTACTACTCTCCCAAGCAGGTAGAGACTGGGGCTGGGGAGAAAGGAGGGCTGTTTGGAGGTGGGTGCACAAGGCAGGCAGCTCCACTGTGGTCCCTGAGAGTAACTGGGCATGGCTCTGGGGCAAGGATGTTGGTCATTTTGTCTCAGACCAGTGGCCACTCACCACAGTGCTTCCTGGTGCTGAGACCTGACTTGTGCTGTTCACTTTCGTATGCCCCCAAATGCCCCCAAAATTCCTGGCCCATGGCCCCAACTCTGACAGCAGTGGCTCCTGGGGAGTGAACCTCTTGATGCCAGACCGGGTCATGAAAGTGGGCAATAGGCTGTGTCACCCCACTGTCCAGAGAGCACACACATGGGTCAGAGTGGGTAGGAGCGCTGCCAGCCACATCTGCAACCATCTGTCACCTCCTGACCCTGGTGGCTGTGGAAGCCGGGACACCCCAGACTGCTGTACCTCCAGCAGCTTCCATCTTTCATCATGGGGAAAGACTTCTCCCAAGTCTTGGGTCCCTACCTGTTCTGTGGGGATGATGTTGCTGCCATCCACAACTATGCTGGGGACCAGAGACCAGAGGGAACAATCTACAGGGGGCCACACTCTTACTAAGTGCTCAGTAAGTTGCCCAATCTCCTCTAGGTGCATTTGTGACTCGGGATGCTGGTTCCAGCAGTCAGGGGGGCTCACTGCCTCCTTCAGAGTGTTTGGGCTCCTCTGTCGATAGTGAGCTGTGCCCATGATGGATCTCCTGTTGCCTTCTCTAGACCCTTGGATTGTGTAGATTCCTCCTCCAACATGGCTCCCAGACAACGCCCCCCCGCCCCCACCAAATCCTCTTTCTGCAGTCTCCTCCCCCTGCACGCAGGGCTGTCCTTCCATACCACAGTCTGGCCAGGCTCTGGCTTGCCGTGCCAAGCTGGGGCCACCTGGCCTTCTGTGCTCTCCACTGGCCTGACCCAGCCCTGTTCAGCCACATGACCCCTCCAGCATGAGGCTCCCCCTCCTCCAGCTGAAGCCAGGGCTGGGAATGGGCAGGATGGGCTCTACCTGGCTGGTCCTGTGGCATTGGGAGGGAGGGGAAAGGGTCACATACCAGGTCAGCAGGGAGAAGACGAAGTAAGGCACAGACACGGTCAGCTGCAACCAGCGCCACTGGGGGATGGCATAGGCCAGGCCAGGCAGCAGAAACTGGCCGGCAGTGTAGAAGTAGCCAATTGTTGTGGATGCGATGGCCCGCATAGAGGTGGGCACCCACTCCACGTCTGTGGGAGGAGCCCGGGGCTGCCAGTGTCATGCCAAGGCCGCGGCCTTCCCACCCCCCCTCCCCCCAGCAGTCTAGCCGCTCCAGATCCTGCATGGCCCCACCTGCAGAGCTCATCGAGGCTTGGGAGGGGGCCACTGGGCATCTGCTCCCCAGTTCCTATCCTGACTACTGTCCCTCTGGTGGCAACAGACTTTCCTTATCTGTATACTGGACACAAATCTGTCCCTAATGGAGTTCCAGGCTGGGGAAGGTCCTCAGGATTCATCACTGCTTTTATTTTTTGAGGTACTGGGGCTGAAACCCAGAGGTGTCCAGCTTTGAGTCACATCCCAAGACTGTTTTATTTTTTATTTTCAGACAGTGTCTCGCTAAGTTGCCCAGGCTGGGCTGGAACTTGTGATCCTCCTACCTCAGTATCCTGAGTAGCTGGGATTGCAGGTATGTACCACTGCGCCTGGCCACAGCTGCTATGTGACAACTGTTATGCTTGTGGCATCTCTGGGGTCCTGACAGGGGCAGCCTATGGGGGGGTCAAGCTGGGCCCACTCCTAGCATCTGGTGGGCTCCTCCTGCCCTGCACTGCGCCCCCTGCTCACTCAGGATGACGGTGCTCAGGACGACACCTGAGATGCTGAAGCCGCACAGGAAGCGGAAGACCATGTAGACTGGGAGGCTGGGGCTGAATGCTGCACCCGAGCCAGCGGTGGCCAGCAAGAGGAAGCTGAGTGTCAGGATGGGCTTGCGGCCAAACCTGCAGCAAGGGAGGAGGTCAGTCAGCCACACGTGCCAAGACCAGTGACTCTGCAGGTTGGGCGAAGGGCCGTGCCCCCCACCTCTGCCTGCTGCCCGAGGACAAAGGGGTGCCTATCACTCGCCCTGCAGACAGCATGGCTGGTAATTGCTGTTTTCCAACCAGTCTGCAGTTAGCATTGAGTTAATGAGTGACCTCTTCCATCCCCAGCTCAGCTGACCATGGCGCAGGGGTCAAAGGAGCAGCCCCATAGCCGTGTCAAAGAACATGGGGACCTTGGATCTGGGGGACCAGAAGCTGCAGCTGTGAGGGCTGGGGTAGGTGGTGGCCTGGACAGGTGGACCTCTTGACACCCTCAGGCAAGATTCAGCAGAGACGAGCCTCACCTGTCAGACAGCTTCCCCAGCGTCAGACCCCCAATCAGGATGCCCGACATGAAGATTGACTGTGCCATCTCCTTCAGCTTGGCAGAGCTGCACACCAGGTCCCACTGTAGAGGTCCAGATGGGGCACTGGTCAGCACCCTCCTTCCAGGCCTAGCTCTCCTCTGCCTGCCTGTGTCCCAAGGCCCCTGCCCATGCTGCGTGACACAGTGTCCCTGGGGCCTGTGTGGCCTTTAGCTCCCTGGCCTGATCTGTCTTCCATGCTGTCCATGTCCTGGCAGTTCCCTGCTCCCCTCCTCTCTTCCCCACACCTTGACCTTACCCTCTCCTCCAAGGGACATCACTGCTGTCTCTCACCATCCACACCGTCAGTCTCTGCCTATGTCTGGAAGCCGCTTTCTTTTCTGTGTTGCCTCTACCTCTGGTAGCCCCTCACAGCCAGGTCTCCCAGGGAGGAGTTGCATCCTCCCATCTCACTGCTCAGAGCTTCCAGGATGCATGCACCATGCTCACCACACCAGCACAAGGTCCTGTCACTCTGGCAGCAATGTTGTGGACAGTGCTGTCCTCTTCCTGTCTCTTTACCCTATCCCCTTCTCTCTGCCCGCTACCAATACCAACCCCAGGGCCACTGGTCCCCCTCTGTCCTTCTATCCCTGTGGCACTGATGACTACTGATGCCCAAGATGCTGCCCCATTTCTCTAGCAAGCTGACTTCTGCTGTTGCTTGACAACTCACCTGGGTGGCATCACTGACATGGCTCAGACTCAGAAGGACGTGTCCCCTGTCCCTGCAGATCCCAGGTGAAGTGATTGGTGCCCTCTCTTTTTAAATAAATATTTAAAAATATGCCTTGTTTGTAATAGACAAATCCTAGTGGCAGATGTCTGCAGGCTGCAAAGCGAGGTTTCGCCCCTGAGGGACACAGCTGACCCTTCCCTGGTGGGACACATGTGAAGTTTGTCCTCTTGGTTATTTTGAAGCCCAGAGGGCTCTGTGCAGTCACTGTGAGATGGATCCCAAAGTCACTCCTCTGGTGGAGCCCTGTGGCCAGTCTTCCCTCCTCTGGCTCTAACAATTCACTCTCTTAGGTTTCACATGTGAGCGAGGTCACCCTTCTGACTCTTCCCTCTCCCACCCCACAATCCCTCACATTTCCTGAAACTGGGTCTCTCCATTTCTACTGCAGCCCCAGAGTGCAGGCCCAGCCCTTTTTCCCTGGGACTAACTGTGATGACCAGTCCTGTTTGAGGACTTGTGAGGCCCCAGACATTGCTCTAAGTATATCATCTTTGATTAACTTTGTGAATCATCAATGACCTTATTGTGTAGTGCCTCACAAATGGGGAAGGTGAGGCCCAGAGTCTCACTGTGATGACCTTCTGAGGCACCCTGGGCCTCTACCCTCTTTCCCTGATGACTTGACAAATGGTGTTTGACACCAAGCTCTAAGCCATCATCTGTCCAGGAGACTCTCCAGCTGGCTGTGCCCTTTGGGCTGGCAGTGCTCTCGGGCCTCCTGCCTGGCCCTGTGGGACCTACCTGTAGGGCCTAATCTCCTGCTAATCCTTGCAGAACCCTTTGCTCCAGCCACCCTGATTACTGGCGTAATGAAGTGGAGAATGGTATCCATCAGAAATGCCACCCAAGAATGCACTGGAGGTAAGAAAATGTGGGAACTGAAGCTTCCAGGGTCAGAGACTTGTTCCTACTCTTGTCTAACAAAAGTGGGGAGGGCAGTGCAGATGAAGATGCAGGTGCCCCCTACTGTCTCCAGGTTTGTGGCCTGGAGGGCCCTTGTGGTTCCTCCTAGATGGGAAGTGGCTGAGTTTTGTGTATGTGTGGGGTGGGGACAAAGGAGGGGACAGGCGGGAGGAGGAAGTGAGGGTATGTGAGGAGGACAGAGGCTCCTGGGACTCTGGAGAATTGAGAGGAAAGACCCACTGTCCAAGAAACTCACTCCTTCCTCCAGGCACCCTAAATAGAGTCGTGTGGCTGAGTGGAGGATGGAAGCCACCTCTGTTCTTGGTGCTGTCTCCTTTCTCACTGGTGGGGATGGTGACAATGGAACAACTCTGGAAGCCAAGCACTATGGATACCACTGGGGAGCCTGAAATGCTTCTCACCATGGAGCCCTTATAAGCTGTGGATTCCTGTTGACTCTTTAGGGTTAGCAACATAGCCTATCCTGATTCATTCTCAACCTCCATGATATTTAGTGCCTTAAGTGATTTGCATACACCCATGTATATAAGCGACGACAGTTAAAACTTGGAAGTTGCCTGTCTGTCCATCAGCAGACCAACGGACAAACAAAGTGCTGCAGTTACACACTGTGGAGCACTGCTCTGCCACATACAAGGCTAAACCTGAGTCATTCATAGGAAAACAGATGTACCTAATGCTAGGTGAATTTAATGGTTTCTCTAAAATGAGAAGCCCCAAATACAAATAACTTAAGGAGCAAAACAAAAGCAAGATGGCAGGAAACAGAAGGTAGACTGTGGAAATGGGGAAGAGTCGGGGAGGAGGAAAGGACGAAGAATGCGCCCAGGCTCCCAGGACTCGTGTGATCACTGGGCTTCACAAACACACGTGGATGTGTCAGCATGAGACCTGCTTGGATTAGTTCAAGGCTGCTGCCTGCCCCCTGGCTGAGACCAGATCTGCAGGGGCTTGGTGTCCACTAAGGGACTTGGGACAATGTAGACTTTAGCATAACTGTCACAGCTGGCTTCTACCAGAATCCTGAGCAATTTACAAGAAGTGTCATTCCTGGAGTGAACTTTGAGTTTTGCTTAGAATGCGTCAAATCCCTAAAGCTCTCCAGGCCCAGGGTCTGCTCTGCCTCCATCCTTCTCCTGGCACGCCGCACTCGCTCGGCATCATCACTTGGCTGCCCTACACATGTTGGGCATGCTTTTTGCTCCACAGGTGTGACATGCACTGCTCTGGGTCTGGAAGGTCCTGTCCCAAATGGGTCAGCACCTCCATGTCCTTCAGACCGTACTCAATGCCATCTTTCCAGTGAGGCCTTCCTGACTACGCTGTTAAAAGTTGTAAGTCTGGTGTCCATTTCTCTTTACTGTACTCCATTTTCTCTATAATTCTCCCACCATCAGAGAGGCTGCATAGTTTTCCATTTTTGTAGCTTCTTGTATTTTTCTCACTGAGGACATCAGCTAGATGAGGGTTAGACGATGGCCGCTCAATGAACACTCATGGAATTGAATGGGATGACGAGCTGCGGAGGCTGATGTATAGTATCTATGTGAGATATACTGGTAGACACTCCAGACATCCTGAGAATGCCTCAAAATGAGTGCACATCAGCACAGACTGTGTCAAGCACCAAGTTCACAACTGCATGGTGGTCAGGAGAGTTCTTCCTTCACAGGAAAGGTCTATGGCAGATAGTCCACTGGGCTACAGTTGTCTTCAGAGAGATCCTGAAGCTCAGAAGGGATTGTGTGTGATTAAATATTTAAAGCATTGGGCTTCAGTGCACTCTCAGTTTCCCCAGAGGCTTCACAGTTAATCAGAACTGTTGAGGGGACTTGGCCATGGCTCCTGTGCTCCACGGAGAGGCATGGAGATGCACAGTGTTAAGAGTTTAGCTGTCTTCCCCAAAAGACGCCTGGAGTAGGGCTCCAGGGTATTGATCTCATTTGGAGTAGTGTCATTGCAGCTGTAGTTAGCTGAGTTAAAGTGGAGTCACACTCAAGCAGGGTCGATTCTTAATCTACCTCTACTGGTGTCCCATAAGAAGAGGAGACACACTCAGGTAGAACGCCATGTGGTGACCGAAGCAGATTTCAGCATGGTGTGTGGTGTCCATAAAAAGCAGTTAAACTTAAAGAGATTTTCATGTTTTCAGTCTGGTTCACTGTGCAAGGGCCTGAGAAGGGCCCACTGTGAAAACCCCCAGCAGAAACCTGGGTTATTATACCAGGCGTTGGGAGTGAGGCTTGTTTCCTTGGGCTCTGTCTCATGCCAGCGTCACGTACTCACCTCCAGAAGGGTGCAGGTTGCATGGAGTCCTAGCTGCTTATTGTCTTGTTTTCTGTAACCTTGTGGAGGGCCGAGCACATATCATTTGATTTTTTAATCCCTGGCAGTTGGCAGAGTAGCTGGTGATAGTAAGTGTTAATGTTCATTTGATGAATAATTAATGAGTAAACAAGGCTAGGTTAATGCATCCATTTTACTGATGAGTCCCAAAAGGGAAAGGGAACTTTCTGGTCAGGGACTGACATTAGCTTCCTGGTGCCTCTGTTTGGCCCTCGGCATGGCCTTGACTCATGTTTTCTGTTACCTGTTGGCAATTCTGCCTGGTGTTTTGCTCCAAGTCCTAGACTGGCATTCTTGGTTTTTCTGTTTCCTTCCTTGGAGTGCAACAGAGGTCCAAGGGAGCTTGGTGAGGAGGGGAAGAATGAGGAGTTCCCTGCTATGTCTTTTTGAACAGCTAATGCACCAGGCAGGCAGCAGGGAAGAAAGAAGTCTCTCTAAACAGTGTGACAATAATGTGAGGAAGTAGGTGCCTGGTTTCACAGAAAACCCCAAGCTCGGAGGGCAGGTCATGTGTCTGAGCACAGTGCAGTCATTTCAAGGCAGAGACTCAAACTCAGGCCTGCAGGTTCTCAGTCAGAGTCCCTGACCTTGACCACCACTTCTCTGGGCCCACGTGTGGCCAGAGAAAGCTGCTGTGGAAAGATGTGTCCTGAGCATCATGGGACAGGGTGGCCCAGCAGGACTCAAGCAGAGGAATCTGAGGCTAGAGCTAGGGCCAGATGCAAGGAGATGAGGGAGGCTCAGCAGCCAAGCAGCAGTGGGAAGCAGGTGGGAGGCCTAGGGGCTGAAGCAGAAGAGGAAAGGCAGAATGCAGCCTGCTGCATATGGGAAAAAGTGCCCTTGTCTAGGCAAGGGACAGTTGCCTTAGTTTGGGCCTTTTGCAGCCAGGCCCAATATTGGGGGATTGCTGTTGCCCCTGTGAACCCTTGGACCCTTGAGGGAGCCTGTGCTGGGGATAGGGCCAGGAGGACTGACCAGGGTCCTGGGGGACCAAAGTCCTGCCCCTTGGGTTGTATGTCTCCGACCAGGTTCCTTGGCCACTCTGTGCCTCAGTCTTTTCACTTGGACCTGCAGGAGTACTATGCTTGCTTCCTGGACTAGCAGACAGTGGATGAATAGAGCAGCACTCTGGTTACAGAGGCTATGTCTTCATTATTGTCTTGTCATTGAAGGCCCTTGAACTAGCACCATGCCTAGGAACATGGGCCTCTATAAGACAGGGCCACGAGGTTGGCTGCCAGGAAGGCAGTGAATGTGGCCCCTGGTCCCTTCTGAGAGTCAGAAGCTGGAGGAGAAAGGGCAGTGCCTGAGCTGCCAGCCAGGAGTGAAAGGATCAGAAGGCATGACAGAGATGACACAAGGTGGAGATGACTCTGTTCCAGCAGCATATGTGGACATGTGTGCAGAGCTGTATATATATATATATATATATATATATATATATATATATACACATATGTGCACACATGTGTGCATGTGATTGTATGCTTGTGCACATGTGTATGCCATTGTGCAGGTGTACATTGAGTATGTGTGAGTGTGTGTGTGCATGTGTGTGTTTGAGCATACAGGTGTGTGCATATATTTATGCATATGCATGTGTGTGGATGTGCCTCTGTGTGTGCATGTATGTATATGTGTGCATGTGTATGTGTGAGCATGTGTGTGGTATGTGTGCAGGAGGGCTTCTGGGAGCCCTAGAGGAGCCCAGAGGATGGGGGTCGATGGTCTCCTTCAGGAGCTCAGGGCCTAGCACCCAGGCTCCCCTGTTCTCCAGACTTAGAAGAAAGGCTTTTGTGTCCTCTTAATGTCCTAGCAAAGCTCCTCTGCCAAATCCCGACCTGGTTTCTGCTCCATGAGAAAGGAATGTGTGGTCTCCCTGCCAGGAGAGCTTAGGCTGTTGGAGGGAGGGGGACGTTTCTGTCCTAGTCCAGACCCCATGTGGGGTTCCCCTCTGGTTCCTCTTGGCTGCCCCATGTGTGGTTGGCAAGGCTAGAAAGGGTCAGGTGGATGTAGACAGCAAGGAGGGCTGTGACGCCACTCCCCTCTCTCTGGGCCCCTGCTCATCTGTGAGCACTACCTTCCTGTTCCCAGACTGCAGCCATCACATAGCGCCAGCCACTGCTGTGCTATGTCCTTTGATCCTTACACCCGCTCTCCTACCCCTTTTTATTGACAAGGAAACACAAGTGTCTGGATTTTGTGATGTCCCCAGTAACTGGCAGGGTCAGGATGTGAGCTCTGGCTGTCCAACTCCAATTCACCAGCTGCTTTCTTCATTCTTCTAGTCCCACACAGGGCACCTGCCTTCCTCTCTACAGCCTTCCTTATCCTTGTCCTCCCCACCAGAACAGGCACCTGCAGTCCCTGTCTCTGAGTCAGAGCCCCCAGGGAGCTCCAGTTGCTCCTACTCTGTCCCTGGGTACTGCTACTAACACTCTTGAGAGATCTGGTGTGCAAGAGGGCATGGTGTGTTGGGCCTAGGGTGCTGATTCACACAGCGTGATGTTGAACGAAGACTGGGGTGTGGCTAGCACAGGGGTACACTGGCCACTCATGAAGGCTGAACTACTGTTCATGGGGACCTTGGGAGCCTACCTGGGGAGCACCCCGGGAAGGCAGCTGCTCCCCATGACCACTGACGTCTGTGTCCTTGTAGATGAGGGAACCTGCAGACACCACTAGGTGAAGGAGTGAATCTTCACTCAGCACTTACCTGGCTCATGCCAGGGCCTTCTTGGCTTGCAGGTGTGGTGGAGACACCACCCTGTGCTGGGTGAGACACCAAGGGGACTCTGCCTGCATACAGGGCACAAGTTAGCTTCAACTGAAGCTGGAGTTCTGCAGCCTTAGGGAACATGGGTGCTGGGCCTAGCCCCAGGCTGATGACGCATGACACCATTTAGAGATTCAAAGTATTGGTCATGGGCTGTGCCTCAGTTGCCCTATCCTTAAAACAGGATTGGAACACAGGTGCCAAGTGCAGAGGGCAAGGTGAGAGTGAACACAGCTCCCATGTGTGGAGCTCAGGGCCTGGGCACTGCGCAGCTGCAGTGCTGGTGATGATACAATTTGACTGCAGCCCAAGGGTTTGTTTCTATGCTGAGCTCTGTGCTTGCAGGCTTCATCCTTTCCCTTTGTCTTCTCAGATGCTTGGCAAGGCCCTTGTGAGGTGAGAGACTCCATTCCAGGCCTATCTCTGAGCCCTCCCTGCCCTTTGTCCCCATCACCAGGTCCCTTCCACTCCACCTCCCTAGTCTCTCGGGTATTTGTCCACTTTGTCTCTGTCCCATGTCTGGGGCAACTTGCTACTGGGTCACCTGCTATCAGAATAAAGCTCCCTGCAATCTGACCTCCACTCTGCATCTAGCAATGACCCTCAGATCAAGGAGACCTGAGCCATTGAGGTACTCCTGCCATCTACCATCACATTCAGTGGCTCCTCAGGAGGCCATAGCTTTGTTTTGTGCCTGGGTCAGACCTCTCTGGTCCTATTCTAGGTTGTATCAGTGGCCCATTCCTGGCACCTGCAGCCTTTCTGACTGGAGCCCTCTCTGCTTCTGTGTCTTCCCATTTGACCTTACCACATGCTGTGGCCCCCAAGCCCCAGCTAGCCCTTGGGACACCTGCCCTGACCCCCCAGCACTCGGGTTTCCCGAGTATGCATTTGTTCTCTCCACAAGTATCCACTCCTCAGAGCACCTCCTGGTTGCATTATTCCAGGTGCTGAGGCAGCAGGTGGCCAGGCGGCTGGAAATTCCTGGATTGGGAGTGCCTTAATACCTCATGCTACCCTGGCCTCAGGCTGGGTCTGTGTCCTCCCAAGGTTGCTTGTGTTCTCAGGCTCCCTGACCAAGGCACCATGCATTGTGTGAATTCATGTTTGGCTACAAGATGCATTTGAGCTGGACAGAGGGAGGAAATGGGATTCTGGGGGTGTGGGAGCCCTGAGTGTTATGCAGAGAGCATGGTGTATGTTGATTCCAATTGTGCCTTACTAGCAGGATGGCCTCCAGCATGTGCGACTCATTCAGGACCATGTGTGTGCCTCACAAGTGCTCTGTACAGAAGTGAATCCTTGCCCAACACAGACTAACAAGGCTCTGACGATGGACAGGCCTGGATTCAAGCCTGACCTGCCTGCCAAGGAAGTCAGGGACCAGACTGAGCCTCAGTTTCTTCATCTGCCTGCTGCCTATGATCATCGTTCTGAGGCCGTGTGGGGAAAGACTTGGACCCTTGGGGCTCATGGACCCTGGGAAATGGGCGTACCTGTCTCTGCCCGAATGCCTCTTCCTCCAGAAGTTTTATGCTTTCTCTTGAACTCCCATAAACACATCCTTGTGCTTGTTAGCAGCCTTAGAAATTGCAGTCCTAGCTGACAAGCCCTGTGGCTCTTGATAGCCCCGCCCTGAGTCTCCATAATGGGAGATGAAGACAGGCTCAATGACTGAAACCCAGAAGACTGCTTGACTGTCGGTGGACTCTCAGAAAATACCATTTCCCAGGCCCTTATCTTCCTCCTCAGTCCCTGTTGGCCTGCCAGCACACAGAACCATGGATTCAGTCCTATAGTCCCTAGAGGTGGGAGGTGACAAGGTCAGTGAGTCCATGGTGGACATGATGCCCTAGGGTGGCTCTGGAGTCGCTCCCTCTGCTGCCTAAGCCTCTTTTCCAGGTGCCCCCTCTGTGGCCTTGCCCATCATGGAATTTGCCTCTTTTTCCTTGTGACTGGGACACCTTGCCCAATGTTGGTCTCTCACCCCAGGACTATAATTCTCTAGGGAGGCCTCTCAACTGTTCACCTATCCTCTCCTGTCCAGCAGGCAGGCCATAGCTTAAGGTCACTGTACAGAGGGCTTTAGAGACATAGCTGTGCTTCTGTGTGGTGCCATCATGACTCAGAGTGGCCCTCGAGGCTGTGGACCCAGGGACAGGGTCTTGTGCTGGCCTGGCCATTGGGCAGGCTGCAGCAGCCTTCTGCTATGTGTGAAAAGACCAGTGCATCGATATCTGACTTGCTTCTGCCCACCCAGTCCTGTCTCACAGCCTAGGGGCTGTGAGTGCTGTGGGGTGTATGGAGTCCCGAGGTGAGGGTGTGGGGATCCAGACATACCTCTGTCACAATGGTGTCCCTGGTGGTATTATAGACCCAGCCATCCAGGCAGGGCTCGGTGGCCACTTGGGTGGTGTTGGGCATGCTGGCATTAGGCTTGTGCACCAAGCGGAGGCACTTCTCAGGCTTCCTGTTGGGGTCCAGGAGGGGCATCCAGGGCCCCTCAGAGGCGTTGGGGGTTGGGCGGCAGTGGTGGGCAGGGGTGGTGGCTGTGAAGATCTGCAGCAGGTTGTGGTTGGCCATGCCAAGGATCGGGAAAGCGAGCAGGGCTATGTGCAGGTACTGGAAGCGGCCCATGCTGCCTACTTGCTCCAGGAGGTCTGAGAAGGTCATGGTGCTGCAAGGGAGGAGCTGGAGCTGCAGGGGGATCTGGCTGGGGAGAGGGGCACGTGTATGTATCTGATGTGTGTGCATGTGTGTGAAGATGTGGGCTCGGGGGTGTTCACAAACTCACCTGTGGACATGGGCTGTACCCAGCTACGCGGGGCACACAGGAGCAGGGTGTCTGCAGGTGTGTGGACACAAGGGCACAGCTCTGAGTATGTGTGCATGTGCGTGTGTATGTGCTCAGCTAGGCTGGTCACATCTGCCTCTGCCTGGAATGGCAGGGCCCAGGGCCTGTCCAGGTGGGAAGGGTCCAGATTTCCCCAGGTGATTGGGGGCTTCCCTGACTGCTCCAAGCAGATGCACTGGGGAAGGGACAACTGGGGAGGCTCCCAGAGCTTAGAGGCTCTGGTTTCAGCATTTTCCCTCAGTCTGAGTCCCTGCATCAAGGCACAGAGGAGCCCAAGCCATTCTAGGGGCATCCAGGGCAGGGATGGCCATAGCAAGGAAGCAGAGCCTGGCCTAGGCGTGCCTCGGCATGGGCTTGGGGGTCCTTGTCCCTTCTCACCTGGTGGCGGTCTTCTCTGGTGGGATGGTGGAACCGTCACTGGAGCCCTTGCTTTGTCCTAGGTAGGGTCCGGCAGCTGCTGGGTTGGACTGCTTGGCTCCAACAAAGCTGTGTTTGGGCCTCCCCAGGGGGGCTTATATAAGGCATAAGCTGCTTCCCAGGCTAATGTTTGACTTTCTTTGCAGGATTAACATCCGGCAGGGAGAGTGCTGTGGACCCAACAGGCCCAGGTCTGCAGAAAGGGCTGCCTCAGCGCAGCCTGGGGGTGGGGAGAGGCTGAGGCTGGGGGCAGCTGGAGGCTGGGTGCTGGTGGCTTGATGGGCTCACCCTGGGTCTTCTGGGAGCTCGGGTCCTCCTGAGCTGACATCCTGGGACAAAGAGCTGAGCCTAGTGGCAGGAGAGGAGCTCCTGACCTAGAGGGGGCAGTGTGCGCCACCATTCTGCCCCTTCCTGCCTGGCACTTCCAGGTGGGTCCAGGGGATCTTGCCCCACACAGAGGGTGCCTGGTGTTGTCCTCAAGCCTCTGACAACACAGCAGCCGGGATCTCCTAGCCTCCAGGATGGCTGCTGGGGACCCGCCCCAGCTCCTGTGGTTTTGTTTATTCTTTGAACATGATTTTAATTATATAACGTGTTTCTTGAGCGAAGTGCAGAAAGTACCGACAGGCAAGGGCAAACCAAACCAAATCCCAGTCTCAGCTGATGGGGAGTGTTCTGAGGGATGGCAGGGACTCACATCTAGGCTCACATAATCTCAGTAATGCTTTACTGTTCGGCATCTCAAGTGAGGAAATTGAGGTTGAGGACCCCCCACCCCCCACCCTAGGGCCCCTGGAGCAGGATGAGATGGTATCTGCCCTCAGGGCCTGGATTCTCCTTCAGGTATTTGTAGGACCCTCCTGGGGAAAGTCAGCCACTGCTCCCTGCCATGTTGGTCACCTCTGCCTGCCTGTTTCTCACCCTCTTAGGTGTCTGGGGGGGGGGTGTCCCCATTGTCTTCCTGTGCCCCTCTACTACAGTGGTATCCAGCCCTACCCCCTGCCCAGTACCGTGAGATCCCCCTGCAGGCCCAGTCCCTCTGCCCTGCTTACCCCCTGAGCCGGGGAGATTATTGATATTCTTCAGAGGCCTGAGGCAGCATGAGATACAGTCATCAAAGGATGATTAAATTACTCTCCAAGGTTGTTTTAGGAAGATTTTCACCCTGAGGTGCAGGGAACTGGCTGGCTGCCATCTGAGACCCCTGCTCTGAGTCTTCGCCCTCTTAGAGATTTTCTGGTTTTCAGTTTGCCTGGGCTGTCCGTCTGTTCTGTTCCAGAGGAAGGTCGTTCAAAGGCACCCGGCTACTTCCTTAGGCTGCTGGGGTCTAGCCAGAGTACACAGCCCCTATTGCTCTGTGGGGACAGCTGCATCCGGGTGTCCTCAGCGCCGGCGGATGCCACTGGGTTCCTGATACCTGGATCAAGGTCACCTCCCCTTGGGCCTTTCATTTCACTTCACTAGTTAAGTAGCTTTGGGGGTGGGGAAAGCTTCAGAAATCTTTTATCCAAATAGGGTATTGGGTTTAGAAGATCAATCTATAAAACAGATACAGCGGAGCTCTGGCTTGAGGGAAGAGGTGGCCATGGAGCTTGCTGTTCTTACCCTCAGCCCTAGGCAGCTCCACTGGGGAGCCTCTCCCCCATATTAGGGTCATCATTTCTTGCCTGGTGTGATCTTCAACCCTGATGTTTTCAAACTGACTATTCAAAGAAAAAGGAATTATACATGTAGCTCATCTTACATGCTACATATGTTTTTAGTTTGATATGTAGAAATGGATTTTCTCTCTCTCTTTTCTCCTTTGTTCCTCCTTTTCATCTTTGTGTAAACTCTTCCAGAGTCTTAAACTGAACTGGATTTGATTTCTCCTATACTCTGGAAGTTTCTGGCTTTGAGCAGGAAAAGCCCAAAAAATCATCTAGTCCACTGTCTTCATCTTATATGGAGGAGAAAATGAGGTCCAAAGAGAAGGAACAAGTGTCTGAGTTCCAGCCTCCCTGAAACCTTCACAGTAGACAGCTTTCTGAATCTTAAGTCTTAATGTAGAGTAATCTTATTCTTAGGGTCAGTGGATGAGCAGAGGATCTCACTGAACATTCATAGGGCCATCTACCCTCCTACCATTCATCCATCCATCTACCTACCCACCAATCCATGCATCCATTCATCCATCCATCCATCCATGTATCTACCCATCATCCATTTGTCTATCCATCCATTTACCCACTTACACCCATCTCCCCATCTGCCCACCCATTTATCCATACACCCATCATCTATCCATCCATCCATCCATCCATCTATTGTCAATTTATCCACCCTTCATGCATTTGTCTGTCCATTATCATCCAGCTATCCACTTACCCACACCCATCTGCCCAACCATCCATCTACCATCAATTTATCCATCCATCCATTATGCATCTACCATCATCTGCATATCCATCCATCCATTCATCATTCATCCTTCTATCTGGTTATTCATCATATTTCATCCACCATTCCATCCATCACCCATCCACTATCCATTATCCATCCATCATCTGTCATCCATCATCCACCATCATCCATCAGTTCATCTATCTATCCGTATCCATCCATCTATCCACCAATCATCCATTCACTTATCCACCCATTCATCTATCATGCTTGCATGCATGCATGCATCCATCCATCCATCCATGCATCATCCATCCAATGTGTACAATTGGTTTCTATGTTTGAAGGCTCATATTGGGAGCCATGATTCCTACCCTACCCTACCCTGTGGTCTATACAGTTTAGAAACAATTGTAGCACCAAGGAGACTGACTTCAATGGTACAGGAGATGACCTGGTATGAGGACTGGTATTGGAGTGGGCTATCTGAAGAAGATGGCACTTGTGCTAATATCATCTTTCTTTCTTTGTTTTGGTAGTGGGGAATAAACCCAGGTATTTTCACCAGCTAGTTGACTGTTCTACTACTGAGCTACAACTTAAGTCCTTTTAAAATTTTATTTTGAGACAGAGTCTCTGAACATTGCCCAGGCTGGCCTTGATCTCAAGATATTCCTGACTCAGTCTCCTGATGGGTGGAATTACAAGCATGTACACTCTGCCTGACAACCCCAGGTTCTGACAATTGGGGGTAGGTGAAAAGGGGTCAGCAGGCAGAACTGGCAAAGTGTGTGTGTTCAGGATAGATTGGGAAGTAGGTAGAAAAATGATAGATCAGCGGGGGCAGCACCTTTTTCTCTAGGTGTGTGGCCTTGGGCTTGGGCAGGGGATCTCTCTCCAACAGCTCAGAGAAGCTGGTGCTCACTGGGCTTCTCTACCCCTTGGGTGGGAATGAGAGGCTCTTGAGGCTTGTACTAGGAACCAACTGAGGCAAGCTGGCTGATACCAAGCTTTAGCTCTCTGTCCCTTGTCCCTTGCCTCTTGTCCTTTGTAAGTCTGCCTCCAAGCCACACCACCATCAATGGCTGCTGCCTCTGCCCAGAGTTGAGCAGGAGTTATAGGCCTGTGAGCCCTGTCCAGATACTCAGAGTGGCCCTGGTGGGGAAGGTGAGAGGACTGGCAGATCCTCAGGCCCTGGGGGGACCACTTCTAGGTGGCTGAGCCCAGCCTCTCAGCCTGGACTTCATCACTGACTGTTAGACCCCTGGGTATTGGGAGGCCCCTGCCAGACCTAGCTTCAAGGCCAACCTCTGCCATTGTGCCTCCTTGTTCCCTCCATGGGTCAGGACTGATATTGCCTCCTTTGACCAAGGGGTCATGCAGAGACCTAAATTTCAACTCCATCACTTTCTGGCAGTCCTGTAAATCTCAATTTCTCATTGAGAATGCGGGATTGTCGGGATTTCAGGTTAATGTATAAGGCCTCAGCACAGAACCAAACTCACGGTGAGTGCTTAGTTTCAGGGTTGGCTGAGGGAGTGGGCTGAGTCCCCCACACAGGAGGAGGAAGAGGAGGAAAGAGAGGAGGAGGAAGAAGAGGAGGAAGAGGAAGAGGAGGAGGAGGAGGAAGTGGAAGAGGCTGATAGAGTGACTCTTTGGCTTTGGGATTTTGGACTTCCCAAGACCTCTGGGGTCCCTGGAATAACCTCATCCAGTCCTACTGGAGCCCATCACGTGGCTGGACACCTGGTCTCCTACTGTCACTCACATGGCAAATGCCATGGGGACAGGAAGGGGACCCTTAGATCCAGGCAGAGTGACTTGGGCCTTGTGGCAGGGCTGGCAGGGCTGGGAATGGTGGGGAGTCACCCCCTCCTGGCATGTGCTGTGCAAGGTGTCTCCTTTTTCAGGATGAAGTTGCTCTGGAGGAGCCTGAGACCTAAGCATCTCTGTGAGTCTCCAAGGCTCCCACCCTGGAGAACTATGAAGAACTCTGGGAGGGGATCCAGGTGCACCACAGTTCCCATCCCCAGTGCAATTTTCTGCTCCTCCAATGTCCCAAACCTGAGTGTGACCCAGTGATTTGTGTGAGTGAGTGGCAGGTGCCCTGTAGGTGGGTGGCAGTAGAGCTGCAGAGCCATCCCGGCCTGAGGGGGGCAGCGGTGCTCAGCACTGGCTGTTGTTGCCATGGGGACATGTAGGTTCCAATGCCAGATCCTCAGAGACTTTAAAAATAGCTGGAAATCTGGACTTTTGTGTGAACATTTTCCAATTGTGTGGGCGACCCAGCCTCCAACCTTCTGGAATCCCTTTGTCTCTCTGCTTCCTCAGTGCAGGGGTGGAGAGTGCTGGGGTCTGTGCCTCTCCCTGCTGATCTCCATCGCTTGTCCATCCTGCCAGCACCCAGGCGGGGATTTGTGCAGAAATGGGTGCTGGAGATAGGTGCTCCAGGGTGACATAGTGTCACTCTGCAGGTTTGCAGACCCACAGAGGGCAACAAGGAAACAGGAACCAAGGAGCCCATATTTTGTGCCTGCACCGTAGCTACTTTCCCACATGGTCCTCCTGGGTTTCTAGTCAGAGTTGTGTGGCTTCTTCTAGAGACAACATGCACAGTGGGTGGATGCATTTGGACTCATACTACCCTCCTCCTGGATTGTTTCCAAGGCCAGCTCCTTCCTGGATCCTCTCTCAATGCCACCTCCTCCAGGAAGCCTTCCAGGGCCACCTTAGCCCTTGAGAGAAGTGCCCTGGCTCTAGGAAGCCTTCTCAAATTGCCATATGCTTGAGCCTGACTCCTCCTGGCTGAGAGATGAGGAGAGCAGGGTCTGCTGTTTGTTTAGTTTTTTCATTTCTGCAGATGAACCCCAGTGACAAGCCTCAAAGTTGGAGGTGGTCAGTGTACCACGGGTACACTGGAAAGACCCTGGTGTCATGGATGTCTGGGACCTCTGCAGGGGAGTTCAGGTGGGTATTGCTCTCTGCGGTCTTCTTGGGATCTGCAAAACCAGCGTTCCTTAGGAAACAGTCTCAGAGGGCTTCACATGTGGCCTCAGTTTTCTTTCCTGCAAACCAGCGCCATGATAATAGCTGCAATGTTATGGGGCGGCATAGAGGGTAAGCATGTGGGGGTGTGGGTTCCTAGGATGGTGTCTGGGCTGGAGCATGAGCCTACATGATGATGTCTCCCTGAGCCTGCCTTGCCCCTTGCTCAGCCTTGTCCCCAACTCAGCCTTGGTCTCTCTTGGACCCAGAAGAGCAGAGGGATGGGGACAGCTGAGCCTCAGAGTGTGCATTGTATGGAGAAGCCCTGATTAAAGGGAGCTATGCAGAGGGGTCCCTGGGCTTGTTCCCTTCCTGGAGGAGAGAAGGGCCTTGGAGTGACAGAAGCAGGTTTCCTGTGATGGAGACACAGGTAGAGGCCAGATGTGGGGATAACTCAATGGTAAAGGCACCAACAAGCAGACCCAGCTGTGTGGCTAGGCAGGCCCAGGCTGGATGGACCAGGTGGTCTACAGCGGTGCCCTTGTGTCTGGAGAACCATAGCTGAGTGGGGCAGGCACTGGTGTTCCACCCAGGACTCCAAAACCATCCTGGTTTCATCAGTAAAGGGACGAGATGTGGAGATAAACATCATTAGGAGCGGCAAACCCAGGCATTACTGGGCCCTGGGACCAAGGTGCCTTGGCAGAAGGAGAGGACCAGGGCTCTGAGCTATTGGTGGCTGAGTCCTGACCCTGCTGCTTTGTAGCAGTGTTACACAAATCACCCTGACCTCTGAATTCTTTCCTGTTTGGTGGAGCCAGAACCTGGCCTCATTCTTACTTGGCAAAGGGTCAATTTGGGAACTGTATGCCCAGCCTGGGTCACACCAACCTCTCGATCTTGGTGTTTCCACCACAGGAGAGGGACAATACCAGCTGCTTTGTGTGCTGTGAGGTATGGTGCAGCTCCCCAGGGTCCCAACCCCAGTGTGAGCTCCTCAGGGCCAGACCCAGACCGCTTTCCCGGATCCCAGAGCCTGGTACTGCGTGGGCTCAGAACAAATGTTGTTGGCTGAGTGAGCAAGACGAATGTGACAGGGATAAATGTCAGCTCCTGGATGAAGATCCTAGGGCGCAGCTGTCAGGAGGCAGTGGAGACTTCAGCGCCATCCTCTGGAAAGGAGCTGGGTTGAGGTGGCCGGTTAATTTAGGGGTGTGAGCCCTAGTCCATCAGGCCTGGAGAAGTCGGGGCACTGAGCCCTGAAGGGTCTCCAGTCCTGTTTGATTTCACTTGCTATTATGGTTCGCTGGCTCTGGAACCTCAGCTTCCTCCTCTGTAAAATGTGCAGGCCACAGGTCAGAGGTCACTGGGCTGTGGGAGATAGTCCCGCCCTCTGCTTCCCTCCCTGTTCTCCCTCTTGAGTTGTTTCATTCCAGGGGACAGCTGGACGCCAGTCAGTGGGTGGCGTGTGGCATCTGTGCCAATTTTGGGGACTGGTCCACGACTGTAGGGGTGGCTCCCCCACCCTTCTCTGCTTCACAACGTTCTGCTCAGCGTACTTGCTCCATCCCTGTCTTGCTGTCTTTTGTAACCCTTCAGATCTCTGACAAGGTCCCTGCCTCTTGCACAGCGCCCTCTGGTGGCTGTGTGGGGCCATGCGCGATTTCGCAGGGTATCTTCTAGCAGGGGACTGGAATTACGTATTTTGGTAAAATCTTGAGCCTCCATCATCACAGGGAAGAAAACCACCCTGTAGTACCCGTGGACAGAAGGATGTGTGATCCTCAAGGCCACATCTGGGTGACATAAAGGCAGATTCTGTGACTGTGAACAGGAAGCATCCAGCTCAGGGACTCTAGCAGCACAGTCCTGATGGGGCTGCCTGGGCTGGGAGGGGACACCAAGGTCTGGAAGTGTGTGGTGACAGTGACAACACTACGGATGTACTTGACGCCCCCGAGCTGGATGTTTAGACTTGGTTTGATGACATACTGTATGCTAAGTATATTTTACTGCAATAACAAATACCAAGAAAAACGCTAGTCCTGCCAATTAAAGGCCAAGTGACCTTGGTCAGGTCACTCAGTCTCTCTGAGTTTCAGTTCCTTTTTCTATGAAGCATGGGGCAATAACTCTCACTTCACTGCCACACCCATCCACACCGCTATCCTCCCATGGCTTCCTTGGCCATGGTGGCCTCCTCCGTGGTCTCCCATTGCCCTGTGCCACCCTGTCATTTTCCTCAGCTGAGCAGTCAGAAGATCAAGTCACTCTCCTGTGTACATTGTCCTCAAACTGTCCCTTGGTTGACTGTATCTGACTCTGCCCCCTCCCTTCTCCATACTTTTGGCCACCCTAACCCCACCTTGCTGTCACTCTGTTCCTTTCTGCTTCCAGCCTTGACTGGCAGGTCACTGCCCCTTGAAGCGTTTTCTGGTTTTCTCTGCCATTGACGTCTGAGCTCAGGTGACACCTGCTCTTCCTGAGATGCCACACCTCCTGTCCAGTAAGTACCACCTGGCCTCCCAGGCTTACCACTACTGTCCTGTTTGATTTCCTTTGTGGCACCTGGCCTTCTCAGAAATGATCTTATCTTTATGAAACTGGATCATTCACCTGCTGGATTTGTAAGGTGCAAGGCAGGAAATAGTTTTACTTTCCTTCTGCCACCATCTTTGTACTTTCTCTCCTGCTTCTTTCTTCCTTCTTTTGAAAATCTTCCAGCTCAGACAAAGTAGGTAAAAACCTCAAAGATATAGGGGTAGGAAGAGAATTCATGAACAAGAACCAAAGTACACGGGAAGTACTTCCCAGAATCAATAACTGGGACCACATCTTATTAAAGAGTTTCTGCATGTCAAAAGAGGTTTCCAGCAGAGTGAAAAGAAAACCCACAAATTGGGAAAAAATCTTCATGGACAGCGCC
>PVJX010019072.1:0-35406 GCA_004027295.1 Dolichotis patagonum
CCTGTGTACACTATAAGGGAAGAGGAGAAGCCTATTCTCCCCTCTTTTGCAGCTTTTGTTGGCTACTGCCTTGCAGTGTTGTCTCAGTGTCATACCCTGCCTTGCAGCCAGCTGATTATGGACTGAAACCTCCACAAACAGTGAGCTAAATAAACCTTTGCTTCCTTCATTTTGTGTGTCAGGTATTTTGTCCCAGCAATGAGAGAAAAGTAACCACAGGGGATCTGTTTTGACACCTAGTTTTTTTTTCTAATATTAATAATACTAAGCTATACAATAATGATTAGAAGGCATTTTCAGAATATCTCCTAATAATGTTCTATAACTTTTAAGCAACACAAGATAATTCTTTACTTGAATTTTGAATGGTGTATAGTTTAGTCATAGTAAGAATAATTACATGCAATGCCCAAGTTTTAAAATGGTTCAGGCCTTAAGCATTCATTTGCAAACTCTATTAAAATTTTGTTGTGAATGATTACTACAAGTAAAACAAAGCTATGTTGGTTAAAAAATAGGAATGAGATAGCAATACTGCAATATTGTCATGCATAGACCTTTTTCAGTTTCTTAGAATACAGTTTGTTTTATGACTGCTCTTTTACTTGATTCTGTAAGCAAAGGTGGATATTAGAAATAATTTCAAACCTTCTGGGGAACCGTGATTACAGAGACTGTGACTATCTCTCTGTCTCTGTCTCTGTCTCTCTCTTTGTCTCATTCTCCTTCTATACACACAATACATATGTGGTTATTTCACACAAAAAATTTACCAAGAATAACTTAATAAGAATGTCTTCATCACCTATGTTACAGACGTTCATATTCTATTTGTTTTAGAATTCTATTTGTTTTAAAATTCTTTTTGTTTCTTCTACTATATACTTGCTCTATTAGCTTCTGCCTCTCAATTTAACTGTCTCACCCTCCTCCTTATTGCCTAAATAATGAGTCCCTCCCTAAATATACCATATATAACTTTTAATTAAGATTATATTTCTGGACACATACTGTTAATTATTATTTTCTAATGTGATGTTAAGATCCTACAAATCAGAACAGAACCTCTAAAAAATTATTTTAGGATCAAAATGATCCCTAGTTCTGCTCAGAGTGAGGTACTCTGATTAGTCAAAGTATTTTTGTCTCATCAATTTAATAGAAATCCTTTGTCAATATAAATGAAAAGAGGTATTTCACGCCATCTTCTTTCTCTTAAGCAAAAGAATATAGTACCTCTAATGTGTGAAGAAAAAATATGAATCACTGATGAGCACCTGTCCATTTACATCTTGGAAAGCATCTTAGACATTCATGTTGGAGTACTTTTTAATTTCTATTCTCTTACTTTGGCAGGAAAAGTTGGGATGTTATATACTTAAATTTTTGTAAGTATCCATTCTAACTGAATTGTCAAAATATGTCAATCACTTAACAAATATAAATAGGTGCCATTGTATTTTCTAATTTTTTTCTTTCTGTCAGGATCTGGATTATGAGAAACTATGTTTTGCTCAGAAGAATGCCAATTACTCAAAAATAACCAGTATTTATAACATATTGTGTTATCATTTACATACAATTAAATCAACCCACTTTATTTATAGAATTTAGTGATATTTGCTAAACTTACCAAACTGTATATACACTGCCATAATCCAATTCTAGAATTTTATCATCTCCAAAACATAATCCCTATACCTTCTTTCCTTTTAGCATCAGACTTGACATTGTAATTTTTGTTCTTAGGATTTACCTTTTACAGATTTACCCCATAAATAGAACAATATATTATATGGTCTTTGGTGTGTGACTACATTCTCAAGACATTTTTTATCATAGAAAACTACAAAAATGTTTTCCCATGGGTTGGTATTAGCTTTTAGTGGGAGGCATTGAGTTTTAGGGTAAAGCTTTTAACTGCAGTGTGTGAGTAAGCAGACCTTGAATGGCAGTTGCTAAACACTAATTAGAAGTCACATGTTGAAGTGAGTTAAGTGCACAACTATGATTTCATTTTATAGATCAGTTTTCTAGAAAATAAAAGACAATATTTTCATTGTTATCTTATTAAAAGTGTCACGAAACCTAGCTTTGTTCATTACCCATGTTGAGTTCTTAGGATGTTATTATGTTTTAAATTTGGCCATTATGCAAAGAAGCACATTATTACTTTGAATGTATTCCATATTTTATTTTAATGTATTTCAGACACTCATTTACTATGAGGATATTTTACAGAAATTAAGAACGTTCAAACCTACAGAGAGGAAAAAAAATGAAAATAATACCTTGTAGTGCCAGTAAGTACCAGTTTTAGATATTTGCATGTCCTATAATTAGACAAGATAAGCATTATTTATGTTTCTTTTTACTTTATTCTAACATGATTATTGTTCTTTTTTCCTAAAATAAAACAAAAGATCCAATCTTCAAAACAATATCAAAATATAACAAAATGTGAAGGTTATATAAAATCTTACACAGGATAAGCAACTCTCTATTAAATTCTTCCCTAACACAAGATTATTTTGAGCCACCTGAAAGAATTTGAAGAAAAGGAATTCCAAAATAATTCTGTAAATGTCTTCTTATTTTAAATTATTCTTAGAGAAAGGAATGCAGAATTTCCACTGGTTACTGAATGTACTGAGTCCCAGAATATTTCAAGAAATTTTCAAAAATTGGGGGAGGGAGATTTTTTATTGGAACAATTCCTTTACTTCATAATTTATATAAAACAAAATGTAAAGTTATTAAATGATATGCTCAATAAGTGCTGGTATTGTTTACATTGCTATAATGTGTACTGAAATTAACATATTCAAGAATACCATCACCTCAGAAAGTTTTCCGAAGGCCTGTTCATTTCCTGTTCTTTCCTCCTGTTTTTCTAAATGCAGCTGCTTTAATTTCTTAGAGCATAGGTAAGTTGATTCCATTTTAGCAGTTCATTTCAGCAAAACCATATAACCTTTACCCTCTTTTTGCACAGTGTTCTCATGATTTATAATTTGAATAGTTATATAATTTGACATATCCCTATAACATATAATAGATATTTGTGTATACATTTATCTGTGTTTCTTTTAGTGCTAATTTTTATGAATTTTCTTTTTCAGAATCTTAAATTTTTATCATTCCAAGTCTGAGGATGTCTTACTCATTTGATGAAAAAAGTTTCAATTTTATGAAAATTCAGTTTATCTTTTTATGATTATTACTTTTCCTATTTTTTCTGAGCCTCAAAGATTGAGGATATTCTCCTGTATTTGTTTTAGATGCTGTGTGATTCTGCATTTTAAATTTGGGTGTTTGATAAATTTCAAGTTGTTTGTTATGCATACAATGAAATAGGAGTTTTATTTTTCTACCCCAACTTGATATCCAGCTGTTCCAACAACACTGGTTGCAAAATATGCCTTTCACAAATTGAATTGACTTAGTATTTGGTTGAAAATCACTTAAAAATACAGATAGTCTCCAAGTTATGATGACTTGACAGATGATGTTTTTGAGTCATTCTAGTGACTCAAAAGTAATGCAAATTCAGTAGGTGTAATATTTTGAATTTTAAATTATGCCATTTTCTTAGATTAGCAGCATTTAGTGCTATATTTGCACACCATGCTGGTTAGTAGGTATAAGCAACAACTCACGGTCAGCCACTTGATCAAGGAGGTAAACAGCAAATACACTACAGTGTATTCCATTGATAAACTATGGTTTTAGGTAAGTTATGTTTGCTAACTGCATTTTTCATTTACAGCATTTTCAACTTACAATGGGTTTGGTCATATTTGATTCCATCATAAATAGAGGAGTCACTGTACATGCATAGATTTCTTTTTTATTAATATATGTTGTGAGACACAATAATGACATTCATCGTGTGGAACTGGTGTACATATGCATCACTTCTGATCATTTTTACTGCTGCATTCCCTCTGTTTTCCCTCCTCCCTTCCACAGATCACTCTCTCATCTACACTGTCTATATGTAGCTGATTTCTTTAATTCCTCTTCCTTTCCTTTTCCTCCTCCACTTATTTCTTATCCAGACTCATGTAACTAATACAACCTTCAATTATATTAATTTTATGCTGAGTGTATCTTAATACCAGTACACAGTGGTACCCAAGTTCAGGAACCGTTCTTCTGCAAATAACTCCAGTCACAAATAAAAGCATTTGGCAATGTTTTGCTTCCATTTGCAAACTCCACTCTGGTGAGGAATATGACCATGCCTATCTTCCCTGCACAAACACAAACACAGCCATCTCTTCCTAATTGTAAGACAGTTACATTTGTAAACATAGTACCATTGAATGCCCTACATTTTTCTTTTTCCCCATTCTTCTGTGTATTTATTATTTTCATGTACTTTGTAACATTAATTCATAAACTTTTTTAAAAAGAGATTTGTGGTGGAATAACATTGCTTTTGTAAGTTAAATTTTCAGACTATATAATCTTAACAGTAATGAATTTCCTAGTCCATGAACAAAGTGCATTGCTCCATTTAAGTTCTTTTGATAGTTTCTCTGAAATATTCTATAAGTTTTGACAGGAAGTTCTTACACATATCTTTTGAATTTTATTCTTGTGTTTGTTTTATTTCATTCAAATATGCTATTAATTATTTGGTGTTATGACATAGAAATGAAACTAATTTTTTCATCCATTTTATATTTCTGCAAAATTTGGAAGTGCTTCATTTGTCCTGGTAAGTTATGTATTTTGTGTGTTTTCTCTGTAGAGGATTATGACATGGCCACATAACTACACTTTTGCTTTCTACATATTAGAGCATTTTTATTCTAGTTATTACAATTTGTCAATTGCTAGGACAGTAATGCCTTAGTTCACAAATTCTTCTACTTATAAGCAATTTGGTTTGTGAACTAAAGCATGCTGCAAAATTTTGCTTCTGTTTGCAAAATCTATATTTGGTGACAAACATGACCTCAGTTATCCTAGCCACACAAACACAAATGCAACCTCTTCCCCAAAATCATAAAACAAATTAAGTCTGTAAAGAAAAGTACCACTGTATTTTTAATAAAATATTTCCTAAAAGTGGCCAGAGTGGAATTCTTCAGTGTTACAGGAGAAGTCTTTAATTTCTCATGATTAAGTATTTTACTTGTAACTTTTAAATGTGTCCTTTAAGAGATTGAGAATGTCTCCAACTATAGTTTGAATGTATCCTCCTAAAGCTTGTGTTGGAAATAAAATCCCTCATGCGATGTCACTGGAAGAATGGACTTAATATAAAGTGTATAGATCATGAGGATTTCACCCTACTGAACAGGTTAATACCTGTTGAAAATGGGCTTGGTCCTGTGAGTTTAAGTTCAGTCTTTTGCTGTGTCCTTCCATGTGATTCCTTTCACCAAGTAAAGATGTAATAAAAAGATACGATTGTCTGATCTTGTGCTCCTCAACATCAACAGCCATAAACCAAATAAACTTCTGATCATGATAAATTTCCCAGACTGCGGCATTCCTTTTTAGCAGCATACAATGATCTAAGTCCTGATCTAGTTGTAGAAAAGAACAGCTAGTAACAAAAGCGAAATTTGCATGTAATTGTTTTGTGATAGTTGTAAGAAATAACACAGACAAAAAGGATAATGTTAAAGGGTACTAAGGCATGAGGTCAGCATAATTTTAATATTTCTGATAATATCACAGAGAAATAATGATATGGTAGGACTTCTTTGTATGTAGTACCTCAATGTTACTCTGCAAAAATATGGAAATAAAAGTTTTTACTTAGTCCAATTTAGCAAATACATATTAATTATGGGAAGCATTACACTATCATTACATTATTCTTTGGTGATATCTATATATGTATATATAATATATGTATGTATTACATATGTATGTAATATATAGATTAAACAATTCTTATTAAAATGAGCATTGAATTTGTATCAATTTTCCACAACTATTAAAAATAAAATGTGATTCTTATCTATTGGTTTTGTATGATAAATTCTATTGATTTATTTTATATTTTTATTTCTTTTAAAATGATAAATTAATATCTTATTACTTGACTAAGTCTGATTTTTTGGTGATATTTATTATATTACCCCACATTAAAATGTAACATATTATCTATTATACCACTTCATCTTCCCATGTAGTTAGTTATCTCCTATTGGTTAGAAAACTTAAGATCCTCTCTCTTGTGAATATTATATATTATATTATTATTAAATATACACATGCTATATATTATATCTCCAAAACTTATTTATCTTGTAACAGCAACTTTGTACCCTCTAAACACATTTCCCCATTTTTGTAACACCTAATCTTGGCACCTACTATCTCTCCTTTTAAGAGTTCAGCTCTTTTTATAGTGCACATATAAGTGGCAAAAGGAATATTTGTAATTCTGTATGTGGATTGTTGCAAAAATTACGTCCTTTAGATTCACCCAGGTTATCCTAAAGGGCAGGACTTGCTTCTTCTTCAAGATGGAGTAGAATTTAATTATGCGTGTGAACATCCCATTTTATCCATACATATGTTAATTGGTATTCAGGTTGTTTTGTAGTCTGATTATTGTAAGCCACATGGCAATGAACATGGCAATGCAAATATATATCTTTGAGATGCTTATTTTATTTTTTATTTTTTGGATCTATGCCAAAGAAAAAAACGGAGGCACTGAATCCACTTCTGATTTTCAGAGAAACCTCTGTATTTTTTCCCATAACGTTGTATTAGTTAATGACTATACTAATTTACATTCCCACCAACACTCTATACATATTTTCACTTGCTTTAGAAACTTTTGGTATTCTGCACTAAATACAATAACACATCACCAGTGAACAATATAATGTAGTTACATCAGTTTCTGTAATTGATGAGTGTTATGCTGAATTAATACTGTCCTCTATTGGCCATATAGTTCAGAGTGGCATATTGTGGCATTATGTATCATGGAGTCACAGTTAGGTATTATTTCTCTACCATATCATCCAAAAATTAAGATAACATTGAACCGTAACTTTTCATTGTCTGTCATATTTCTTGTTTGTTTAGGCTGGTTTTTGTATCTTCAAAGTGTTAGGTATAATAATTATTTCCTTTAGCAATTGTCCTAGTCTCAATAATGGTTGTAGCTAGCATTCAAAAATGTATACTTTTCATAATGGATTACCTCTATGAGATGAAATCACTGCATCATTGCTTTATAAATCTATGTCTTTTTCTCATTTTACCAAAACACTAAAAGTATAATTAAAGGTGTTATTAGTAATACTGATCTATTTTAGAACATCATTGAGTTAATTGAAGCTGTAGATGATCAGTTTCTAAAATTTTTAATTCTATGAGCCTGAATGTTTAGCTTTACATATATGCATATGTATATAGAATGTGTTCCTGTGTGCATGAATGTGTATCTGTATTAATTTGGTGTTGACATATGTTTTCCGTGACATTTTCCTTCAAGTGAAAAAGATACAGTTATCATCATCTTTTCTACAATTTTTTGAAAAAACATGTTGAGAAGGACAGAAAGGACAGTCTTAAAACTGAATAGGTTCAGTGTTATAAATAACTCTGACATTTTCACAGTTTTCTCATCTCAGACAAGTGAAATCATGGAACATGAGAACAAAAATCGATGTTTAGAAGCTCCTGCTTTTGGTTCTGTCAGGCAGCATCATAAAACTTTTACTGCTTCCAACAATAACATCATGGAAGATGATTTTAATGAATTCCGAAACATTCAAATATCATTATAAAGTGATATTAGTCATGACCTCTTAAATGTCATAGGCTCTGAACTTTGAAATGCAGCCCTACTGTGAAATCACCAGTTTCCGTACTTGTTAGTTTGGTCAATTGAAGTGTGAAAATATTCAGAGCACCCAAACACATACTTCTGCTTCTGTAATATAAGAGATAAAAAGAGATTCTATCTGCATTTATTTACATTTGGCTCTGCATCTGGCTTGCCCGGTAAAATTAAGAGGCTAGAAAATTCAGGACCACTTCCCACACTTCCGCACTCTTCTCTGATTTCTACAACAAACTAGGACATTTTTACTCACACTGACATTGGTAATATTTGTGAAAGTCAAAACAACATTTTGGGTCAAGTTCATAGAACTTAAAATCAAATGTTATGCTTAATAACATTGTAAACACTACTGGCGAGAATCTATGGATGTTAACTAACGTATCTAGGGCACTTTGCAAATGGGATTAAATGAGGAATACAGACATGGAGAGACACTCTTGGATTATACAGGTGAGTCCAATGATCCTCCTGAAAGAAATCAGCGTAAGTCAGAGAAAAAGGCAAAGTAATGAGGAAAGCAGTGACTGAAGTGACACAATTTACATATGGAGGAATGAATGATCACGGAGTAAAGAATGCAGATGTCCACTAGAAATTTAACTAAGATATTGAATCCTCCCTGATAAGGCTCCCAGAACATCTAGGTAGTAAAACTGATTTTAGACATCTGACCCCCATAAACATAAGACCAAGAACAAACATACAAACAAAAAATCATGATTTAAATAGTCTGTAGTGGTTTGGTATTGCAGGGGGAGGAAACCAGAATAAATAATAAGCAGGACACAAGTGTGTTTAAAAGTAAAACTTGGTTGCAAATGTAGAAACTATTTAAATCTGATGCACTCCTTTATTTTACATCAAGCATTATAGAACATTTACAACCAGCTTCTTCCATGACACTCTACTTGCAGTATTAACAAGGGTTCCTTTCCATTCCTCTCTTTTGCTTTATTAATTCTTCCTATGTCCTAGTACTTTGTCTCCAATTAAGAGTTTAAGTGAATAGGATGTTTAAATATACTAAGTTGGACTTTGAAATATTCATAACAGCATGCAAAGCACTGAATGTTTGTAGTTCCTCAAAATTTATGTGTTGGAAATCTAACCCCAAAGTGACAATATTAGATAAGAACTTTGATAAATAATTAGCTTTTCAGGACATAATCATCATGAATGGCATTAATTCTCTTAAAAAAGAGACCAAAAGAAAGACCCTACATCCTTTCATCCTGTAAAAAGGCAGCCTCCCGTGAGTCAAAAATGAGCCCTTAAGAAATTTCAAGTTTATTGTTTCCATTGTCATGGACTTTCCAAACTCCATAACTGAAATAAATTTCCATCATTTATGAGATACCTGGTTTCTGGCATCTTAATATAGTAACTTTAAAGGACCAAGTCAAAGATAGCAGAGAACTTTCATATGTTAAAAAAAAAAAAGGTGGAAGTGTGCATTTACTCTATTTAAACTAGAACACCCGTATTCTCTTGCCCATGTATGTTAGTGCCCACCCACTCCTTACTCACATCTCTCCCCCTCTCTTCTCAGGTATTTAGTGTCAGAATGGATATATCACAGACTTCCCTGGTTCTCCAGATTGCAGAAAACAGATTAGGACACATTCCAGCCCTGAAGATCATGTGAGCCAAAACCATAATAAATCCCCTCATGTAGAGATGACTATAATATGCTGCCTGAGATGGTATATAATACAAAATGAAATCAGAAAGAGATCAAGAAATCAGGGTCAAGGGATGCCATTAAAAACTTTGAAACATGGCTATGATATAATAATTTTTCAGGAAGTAAAGCTTATCTCTGTTGAACAGCATCTTCTTTTTAATTATTATTCTAATTATTCAAATTTACTAGGTAGAATGAGATAATTCAAAACATTTATATGGTGTGTAATGATAATATAGGCCATCAATATTTCCATTCCCTAAACGTTCTGAAAAAAATACGATTAGCACATAATAGCCATACTGTGTGGTACAGTTTGGTATTTCAATACATGCATGCAATATACCAATGAAATTGGTATAATAATTATTTTCATCTCCTATATTAGACAATGTTTATTAGAGTTAGGTGGATAGAAGAATAAAGTATCTGTCCGAGTACTAGAGATCTGAAGAATCCAATCAAGGGCCTAGATTCTATGGCAATGTTCCACAAGAGTTCAGCTGAAGGCCTAGAGCCCATGACAATGTCCCCTGCAAGTCCGTATCAGGGGGCCGAGGAATCTGCCATGGAAGACTGAACTATCTGTCCCGAAAGTTCAAAGGCCAGCAGCAGAGGCTCGAGTGTATGCATAGGCAGGGGCTTCGCACGGAGAACCAGGACCCAATACCCAAGGTGAAGGCAAATACCACAGCTCCCAACAAAGTGTCTGTGCCAAGGTCCAGAGGACAATGCTGAAGGCAAAGGCAAGAACCGAAGCTCCACTGAGAAGACCAGAACTCAAGCAGAACAGCATCAACTTCTCCTAGGAAAATCGGCATACAATCTTGCCCTCCTGTTCTCCCTGTGTACCTTTTCCAGAATCATGCTAACTCAGCCCAGCTAGAGGTTCCCTCCCACCATTCATGACTTTCTCACCACTAATTAACTACCACACAGCTACTTACCATTACTTTGTGTTTGACATGTTCAAGTTCATCTTTTTCATAAAATTATATAGTAATCTGTTAGGAGTTATAGTCAACTTTGGTTTGAGAAGTTCCTTACTGTAAGATAATCCTGTCTACTGTCTACTGTTGTTTTGCTTCTGCTTCCTTGATTTCTGGGTCATATCTATATAAAAGATCATTGCCTATTCTGATGTCTTTTAGGGTTCCCCTATTACTTTTTCTAGTTGTTTTATATCTCATATGTAGAGCTTTAATTCATTTTCAGTTTATTTTTGTACAGGGATTATGTTTCAGTCTTTTTCATGTGAATAGGCAAATTACCAAGCACTGCTTATTAAAGATTCTTTTTGGCAATGAATGTTTTGTGGTACCTTTTTAAAAATTAATTAATATGCACAAAGATATTTCTGCATATTCTATTTTGTTCCACTGCTCTTTATGCCAGTATTGTGATATTGATAATTATAGGTTTGTAGCATTTCTTAGAAGAAGCAGTTCTTTAAGAAGACTGTTTAGGAGACTATCATAATTTTCCAAAGAAGAGAAGTTGAAGGTTAGATTAGGATAGTAGCAATAGGTTTCCAAATTTTATTTGAGATATGTTTTAAAGGCAAGATCTTCTGTTGTCATAGATGTATATTGTGAATTAAAGAGAGCAATCAATGTTATGCCAACTTTTAGTCTTTGCTGCTTATTATTGTCCTTACTACTACAGGGAATAGTAGAAGAGAAACAAATTTAATGTTGGTGGAAAGTATGAATTTCATTTTACAATGTTAAACTCAACTACATATTTGATATCCAAATGAGGAAGTATGAACATGTACAATGGCCAAAGGTAGAAAGAAACATCCAGGGAAAGAGGCTAAGAGAGATAGAGCATCTTATGAGTTCCCTGTTTTTATGTTGCACTTAAAAGACTGTTTATGATCATTTGTGCAGTGAATATAGAGAGATAATAGAAGAATGTTAAGATAGAGCCCCAGCACATACCAACATCTGAAGTTTAGCAGGAGAAGGAGTCATTAATATCGATACTGAGAAGTAATGAGGTAAGAGGGGGAACAAAATGGTATCTTGTCTTGGAAGCAAAACGATTTCCACAAAGAAATAGTGATTGTGTCCAAGATTGTAGGACATTCTAAAAGGAGACCTAAAATTGACAGTTGGTTGGCACTGTTGTCTAGGGTGACAAAGCTTGTGACAGAAAATGGAAGTGTTGTTAGAATAGGGTCAAAAGTAATAGATAAGGACTATAAATGATATATTTAAAAACAAGTTGCTCTTTTGTCTGTTTCCCCCTGCTTTAAAAAAAAAGGTTGAATAGTTTCTCTTCCTTTGAATTTGTTTGTTTAATTATTTTTTAGTTCGTTTGTTGATTTTGGAACTGGTGATTGAATCCAGGGCCTGGAAAATACTAAGCAGACACTCTTAACACTGATCTACATTTCCAGTGCTAAATATTTCTTTTTCCATCTGTGTTTCTGTAGCAGTGGTGGCAAAACGATGGCATGAATGATTCTTGTTTCTCTTTTAAAACAAAAGATGCTGATGTATCATTATTTTTCCTAAACAAACATCTCAGTATTCAGGTTTAGTTGATGTGTTGGCAGCGTGCGATAAATAAATGGGTTTGGTGTTGTGGTTTGGCCACTCATCTCTAAGCAGTTCCCCATCACTGCTCTGTTAGTTTATGACATATTTTCCCAGAACCAGATTTTGTTTTGCTGTGTCTAATTACCAGTGCATGTATGTGAGCAAAATAAGTGTTCTCTTTTACAATGGTTTCACTCCCCTAGAATTCTAAGGAAAGGTGCAGAAATTGGTGAAGTTTTTTCTTTTTCTTTCTTTTTTCTTCCCTCCCTCCCTTCCTCCCCTCCTTTCTTTCTTATTCCCTTTTTTGGGCTACCAAGAATCAAACTCGAGATCTTGTGCTTGCTATGCAAATGCTGTGCTGCTGAGCTATATCTCTGGAAAAATTCTTTATTTCTATCAAAGTAGTCTCTATATGTACATCCTTTTATACTCACGACTGCAAAACAGCTATGATAGCAATGAACTTAACAATCTAGTTAAGAGCCTAATATTATACTTTCTTTTACTGTTTTTGACCTTTTTCTTGAAATAACATATGCAAGCTACTATTTTAAAATGTCTTTCATTTTTTTGTAGTAGTTTTATATCTTACATTTAGGTCTCTGATTCTTTTGGATTTTATGTTTTATGTTTTGCATTTTATGTACATATAGGTTGAGAATTAGTGATCTAGTTTCAGCCTTATGTGAGTGAAAGTCCAATATTTTCTGCATGATTAAATAATATAACGAAATATACCATGGCACTCATCTAAAGTTATTTGATTAAAAGTCATCTCCTTTATTCTTGTTGCTTTTATGATATAGAAATTAATATCTGAATGATACAAAATGATTTTACAATATAGCTAAACATAATAAAATTTCTTATGATTAAAACTATTTAATATAGAAATATTATACATGGAATAAAGTAATCTAGATTCTATCCTCTATATGTACAATAATTAACTATGTTCATTCTAGCCATCAGGTCCTTTGATTCAAATAAAAAACTCAGAACATTAATATACATAGATCTCTGTTTCTTTTCATGAAGAGTTAACTAGTATGAAAACTACAATTTGTCAGAAGAAAAATGAATTAAAACAAACCAAAAAAGATTGTAAAATCAGACTAAATGTACACAGCATTGCTTTTTGGACATTGGACAATGTCAACACAATTCTTTATTACTCAAGAAAGGAAATGCATGTATCTAGTAGCATTTTAGGCTGCAGCATATGAAATAAAATGCCAGACAGACCTCCATAGGCTTCCTCCTTCAAAGAGACAAAGAAAGGTGGTGAAACCACTTCAGAATTTGAAGAGCAGAAAAGAAAAAGAAGGGAGCTGTGCAAAAAACAAGCCAGAGAGGTTTTCAGAAAGACTCCGTTGGTATACATAACTTCAGTACAACATAATAGGAAACTAACAATGCTAAGTATATTGTGCATTGCTATCTTGAAAGTAATTGCTCCAATTACAAGATATAGGCATAAAAATGATCAAATAATGAAAATAGAAACCATTTTTTGATGAACTAACAGATTAATTATATATATATATATAATCTTTTTCCTCCTTTCTTTTTTCCTTTCTCTCTTTCTAGCTGTCCTTTCCTTTTGATCAGTTTCTTCTCCTCTCACTTTCACAATATTTATTGTACATTTTGGATCCTATTTACTCTTTCAGTTTTTTACACTAGGGAGACAATACAATGTTTATACATGTGAGTCTGATTTATTCCACTTATGAGTATGGTCTCAAGTTGCATCTATTAACCTATAAAAGTCTCAAGTTTATCCTTTTTTATAGCTGAATTGTACTCCTTTGTGAAAAAATGACAAATCTTTTTTATCCATTCTGTGGTTGATGGACATTTGAGTTATTTCCAAGATTTCGCTATTACAAATTATGCTGCTATAACATGGGTGCATGTGTATTGCTGAGGTATGATGTTTTTAATTCTTCTGCGGTCACTTATATTTTTTAATAGTGCTCATAGCATTCATTATTTAGCAATTATTCAGTATCCTATAGAGGCCTTGACTGGAAAAACGTCCAATTGGTCTGAATCTTTGGGATCTGTATAAATTTAGTGTGTGGTTACAGCCTTGAATCACATCCAATGTATTGTAGGCTTGTTACATTAAAAAAAGAAGGGTCACTGCACCATGTGAATGATCACTCCAGAAGAAAACTTATTATGCTGACAATGACAATACATTACTTATAGATAATTTACTTCAGAATTTAGAAATTATTAGATCACTTTCTTTCTCTGTAAAGTGACATGTTAAGATACATAGTCTACCTTGCTTCTCTTTTCCTTGCTTTCTTGGTGGGATCAATGCCAGGAAAAACTAGGAGGCAAAGTGCTGATTATTGTCCTCTCCTTTAACTTTCATTTTATCAATGGAAATTTACTATGGCAAAATACTTCGAAAATAACTTTTGTTTCTGTTACAATAGTAGAAACCACTGACTTTAAATTCACCTATAAATTAGTTAAATCTGTTTTATAAATTTATTGATTAAAATAGCAGAAAGAAATGATATACCCTAAATTGATCTGAATTATATTTTCCTGCTTTACTGCCTGTGATCACCAAAAAATTTTGATCATTTTATATCACCTTATTTTCTCATTATAAAATAAGGATAAAACATACCTCCTGAATTTTTTCTCAGCCAACGATATGATTATGTGGTTAGCATTTTGTAGTGATCCTATAAATGGTAACTATTTTTATAAATTTCACCAACCTTTTTAAATGTTACTGCAGTTTGGGATTATCTGAAGTTTTTAAAAGTTTTAATTTCTGGGTTCGTTCCTTCAGGGAATCTGATATAATTGGAATGGATCCTGGATTTTAGGGATTTTTAATATATTTATTAAGTGTATTAGTACAATCAGATATGCACAATTATCTCATTCATCATAGGGAATTTGTTCCTGTACATGGTATAGCTGAGTTTCTCTTTTTTTCTTTTTATAGAAAATTCTCCAGATGATTCTACACAGAATATTCAAAACTAGATTATGTGCATTGTTTTTAAGAGAACAAAACACTGCATCAGCAGCAGGAGGCCCAAAATGGAAGTTGATTGAAAAGGTAATCGTTGGGCTAACAGAGATAAAATAAAGCAGGAGAAGAATGGTACCTTGCCGCAGATCTGGTGATCCAGGTGCAAGAGACAAATAGCTGTCTGTTTCAGGGATGTCAGCTGTGGGATATTTAAACAAACCATTTGTCACTAAACTTTAAATTTCTAAATCTTAGAGAAAGATAGAGAGCACGCTTGACTCGACTTGGGTCGTATGCTGCCACCTCGGCTAGGAGAAACTAGGGTACTTTGACTGATAGACTCCAAAACAAAAACGAAAGCACAGCGACTGAGAGGTAATTCCTCAGACAGCACTACAAGGTGCTTTTACTAGAAGAAAATGAGAATAGATGCTCATAAACCAAAATAAACCAATAAAAAACTAAAAACATACATACGCAAACACATGTAGATGCATGCGCACATACACTCCTATTGTCACTGACATAAAATCTTTGCTATAATTCAGAGGGAATTGAATATTCCTTATATAAGAAGATATGGGTGTGAAAGTAGAAACTGCCCAGGAACTCAATAACTACACAGATTCTCTTTTCTGAATGTTACATCACAAGGCATAAACTCGATAAACTGGATTATAATACTTATTGCTATGGAAATTAAACTTTCCAACCATGATTTACTTGTGGAATCCAGATCTTAAGTATTTATACAATTTATACATTAGCAAGATGCTTCAAGAATCTTGGGAGGGTAGCATTTTACACTGGGAGGACAATTTCACCGGAGGAATAGCTAGAGAAAGGATTATTATAACAATTAAAGTGACCTAACTTATCCACTGTATAAAAGGGTAGGCATGAGCTAAGTTTATAAATCCTTCCAAGGGACTGTTAATTTTAGGCCTAGACAAAGAATAAAGTCGCAATAACCTTAGATACAAAAATAAAATTAAAGCTAATAAGAACCCATAATATCTACAGAAAGATTTCTGACCTTGGTCTTATGCAACCTAAAGAAGTAAAACTAATATCATCAAATGCTAATTTAAAAAACGCCGTGGGGGTCATCTCTTGTGTATGGTTCTTGTTACCTTAGAAACATGCACTAATGACAGTTCTCCCCATAACTAAGCCCAGTAATAATTTTAAAGAAAAAAAAATTAAATAAAACAGAGTTTCAAAACAGGTTAGTAGAAAAGTTACAGTAATTAATGTTATCTATTTTCTTTGTAGTAGTTTTTCAGTGCTCAAGAAAGTAATATTTTTATCTTTCACACATTAGTGTTAAGCGTTTGTAATGAACAATAGGTAGAGTGCTGCTTTATATAGAAAAATACAAGCTATTTTACATAAGAGAAAATTTAACAATCTGAGCTCTTATAACCATCAATTGAACTTCATACTTTATGCTCAAAATAAAAATTATGCAGATTAAGAACAATTTAAATATGTATGGTATATATTAAAAACATATTTGAAATAGTGTCCTTTTTCTATGCAGCGGGAGATTAAAGCTAAGAAATCATGGAATGGAAGGATACTCTGAAAAATATAGCATGTGAGGCCCACTAGTCATGTGATCTTTAGTGCAGTATGCAAGTTTTCTTTTCCACACAAATGGTGGTGTTAATATACCTGCAAACTGATCGTTAAAGATCTGAAGTCATTGGAAGAAACAATATTAAGACTCTTTCTCCAGTGATGAGAGTACTACCCTCTTGCTACAAACCATAAGCACAAATACTACCTTCCTGAACTTCCTTTTTACAATTGGATTTTCACAGATGTATCTGGACAGTGTATTTTTTCATAGAAGCATAAGATTTTCTTTGTGCTATTGGAACTAAAATGATATCCAATCTGTATTTTAACTTTAGGTGATTTTACATTCAATAACTTATTTTTAAATCCAAACAAAAATATTCAGTAGTATGCAAAACAAAAGGAAACTGAAAGGCAATAACCACATTCAGTACCCATACTAACACTTAGTTAATTCATGTCATAATAAAAGTGGACACAAACATGATTTTGATCAGGGAAGCCAGTAAAATATGAACTATTATATAATAAAAAGTTTGGCCAGTTATTCTCAGGAAATGTCCTGATATTAAGTAATTTTTTAGCCTTGTAGACCAAGTGGATTTTAGTCACAAAATCCACTCTTCAACTCTGCTGTTAAGAGTGAAAAAAAACCCCAAACAAACATACAAACCACAGTCGCTTAAATGAATGGGTGTTTGGATTAGTTAGGGTTCTCTAGAAGAACAGAATCAATAAATAAACACATGCATGTATGTGCAAGGGGATTTAGTAGGTAGGCTTATGAGATTAGAGGTGAGAGAGACCACAGTGGTTATCTGTGGGATCAGAGAAAGAAGAAGCCACAACAGTTGTTTGCATGACAAGGAGCCAGAGGAACCATTAGGTTCACAGCCCAGGCATGAAAGTCACACAACAAGAGGGATTAAGGATGGAGCACCACTGATTTGGAAGCTCACCAGAGATGCACTGGTGTGAATCTGCTTTGGAAGAATAAAGAAACTGAAGCCCAATGTCCAAGGCAATGGAGAAAACTGTGTGTGTTCCAAAACAGAATCCTTTTTTTTTTTTTTTCCTTCTTTCTTATTTTATCCCATCCAGGCTGCAAGGATCACATCCAACGTGATCCTTCATCTCTTAGTTGGCTGATTTTATCTCTTGGTAATGCCCGCCATACACAGACACACTCAAAACTGTGTTCCACTAATGTGCTAAGAGTTTTTAATCCATTAAAGTTGACACAATGTGACAGCATGTATGTGTTCTGATGAAAAGTTTATAAAACTAAGAGGAGGGAATGGTGGGTTTCATCCACTGGCCATAAAAGTTGTAGATCTTGATCTTGAAGGAACAACTGGAATTAAACTGTTGGAGAAAAATATAAATGTCATATCAGGCAGAAAGAATAGTCAAGTCAAGTGCTAAGCACTGTGGAGTGTTCTGGAAATGAACAAAAGGAGATTTTGAGTGTCTGCTCCCATTTTGCATAGCTGAAAGTTAATTTAATAGTTTACCCCATTTGATCAATACAACAATGTTGTTCTTACAAATGATAAAATATCCAAGTAATGTAGCAAAAATAAGATTCAAAGATTGAAATGCAGCTTTAACTTTTAAATCCTGCTGTTTGAGACATACCTTGTTTCTTTAGTCACAAATACACAACCATTAAACAGTAAGTACTTAGTAATTATAGGTTTCAACTTTTTCTATGGGTATTATATTTATTGCCTCCAAAAACCATTAGTATGTATGGTAAGCCCCACTAGCTTAGAATTCTAAAGAGTGAAAAAATAAATTCACCTATAATTGCATGGTTAGTACCATGTAATTAATCTTTTCTGAAACACCAGGTAATTATGAATTAAAAGTTGCCAAGCAGATAGAATTTGAAGTGGATTCGCTTTTTAATTTTCTTTTGCTCAACATTGTATGGCAGATTTTGCATGTGCTCACTCACCATTGGTTACAAGTAGGAATGAATCTATTTCCTTTAATACTTTCCCATTGTAAGTAATGTATAAACAAAGGTTCTGACTAGATTCTCAATTAACTATGAGAAAAAAATCGTGCAGCACCTTATGTGCTTCTTCTACAAATGTAAAATGCAATCAATCATTTTTGCTTGTTGTCATGGAAAAAATCAGTGAAGTTGTATTTAGGCTAAACAATGAGAAAGATTTTTAGGCATGTGGGTCACAAATAAATAAGCAAAATTATCATCGAAGCATTCAAATTGCAGGCTTTGAAAACATGGAAAATAGAATCAAGGAATGACTTCTAAAGATTTATCATTCATAGGCTGAAGCATTGTATAAAATCAATTAGTGACATCAAGTGAGATCCCGAACCTGGCTATAATTCATTAGGTCCATTAACTCTTATGCCAGTATCTTAACATAGACTCCTATGAGTACCCAAGAAGAAAATTAAACACTTTTCAAAAGATGAAAAAGAAAAAAAAAATAGACTGCATGGTTTCCAGTCTTGTGACCATTAATGAGTCACATATCTTTTTGTACTATTGAATTATCTCTAATGAGCCTTGATGTTATGAGAAATAGACTCCTGAACCATTGATCTCTGCATCATGTAAAAGCTCTCCCCACATGGAATGACATTGCTAGAAAGAACATATGTGATTAGTTCACTCTATACCTTCATTTTGCACACCAGGGAGCTTAGACAGCTGATTACAGCAGATTGAGCGCTAACTTAATGTTTTCATAATTTATCATATCTCTTTGATTATAACTCTGTTAATGTCTTTGTTAATTATATCATTTCCTTTACCAAATTAAGCTACTTTCATTCATCCTTTCTTCTGTGATGATAGGGATTGGAATCTAAACTTCATACATGTTAAGCAAGCAAAACCACTACCACTGAGCTAAACTCCTAGCTTGTTAGTCTATTCTAAATACACATTGTTTACTTCTTCCTAAAAACCGTTAACACTTCAGCTTTAATAATTGGATACTGCACCCTGGATTGCTGAGTCATTATGCTATATTATCAAATTAGGTATAGAATGGACAATTCTTTACTAATATTCTAACTTTGATTAAAAATGAAGACAAAATACTTCATTGAAACTTGCAACAATTGCCTACATCAAATACATAGCATGATCTTGTCTGACCAACGACTGCCAATTGGCTGCCGAAATAGGTCTATTCTTAAAAAAAAATCAGGGATACATTTTGGCTATCTGAAAAGCCAGATTTTTATTTCTTCTTACCCTTCTCCTCACCAACAACCCCTCCTTTACCTAGCTTTGGTCCACCTGGTATCTTTGCTTAGCTTCTTCTCTTCACTTTTTTCCTTATTCCTTTCGTTAGGAAATTTGTAATCTCCAATGTCCCCTAGTCCTTTGAACCTTCAAGACCACAAGTTAGAATTTGTCTAGAAGTTGTTCAACGTGATATTAGTGCTGAAATTCTTTTCAAAGTAGCTGCATCTTATTAAGCTACAATATGTAGTATTCTACTGTACATTGGGGTATCCCTATTATAGGGACATTACTGGAATATTTGTTCCTTCGCCATGGTGAGGAGGTAGTAATTGTCTTGGTTTCCCTTTGACTCAGAGGAAAGCTTGTGTGAAAAGTTTTTAGAATTGCCAATACTACAATATAGAATGTATATTATATTACCATTCTTAAGATATATCCAGGCTCTTTCATAGTCTATTCCTATTCCTATTCAAATTAATATACATAATAAAAGAAAGAAGAAATTCTCTGTTTTTGCTTTAGGAGTATGGCCAGCAGTATCATGGTAGTGCTATAATTAGATCTGCTAAAATCCTTAGGCTCTAGAGCCACAAATGCTCACAAGTTTTAATCCTACCATTACACTGACCTAAGTTGCCAGTGACCAGTCTGTAATACAATGCCCAGATAGGATAGTAACCCATTGGCTTTGGGCATTAAGTTTACAGTGCCTTCCTGAACATAAAAGTTTCTTTGCTTCACAGCTATTACACTGCTATTGTGTTCCCAACCTTAATTTATGCATCTTTTATTTCATTATTTAATTTGGAGTTCCTAGCCTGAAGAATAACTTTTATGACATATGACCAAAGAAGAATGTCTAGTTCCTATGCATTTCTAGACATCCCAGATTTCTCAGTGAAACCATTCCCATAATAGTTAAGCTCTTATTTATTACTATAAGACACTAAGTATCAAGTCACTCTGACTTTATCAGGATGAATTGCATCTGTCTTTGTAAGACATTGTGAAATTTAGGGAAATATTAGTATATGGAATGCCAGAACAGATGATTTTGCTTTTCCTTCCTTAGGAGTATTTCATGAAGACTGACTTTTGAAAAAAATAATAGGATCCAAAGACCCACATATTCATTCTAATAAAAAATAAAGCACATATCTTTTTATACTTAGTATGACACAGTCATATAGGAATGCCATTATAAGTTCAACAAACCATGGGAAAGCCTGGGAACTCATTCATTATAAAATTTCATTGAAGATAATTTTTCAAAGTAAAAAGCACTATGGAATTTTCTTTCTTTTTTTCATGAGTCTGAATATTAACATATTCCCCACATCCTGGGGAGGAAACAGTACAAGAAAAGATCGTAGAGAGCCTGGCAGAGTGCTTTCCAGAAGAGACAGAGACTTCCTTCTCTCATGATAGAAGTTTTCCTGATTTATAGAAAGCCAAATATTCTACAGTGCTATTCCCCAAACACACACTGAAATTATTCTTAGTTGCCTTTGGTGTGAATGTAGATTTGGCAATCAAATACTAGTCTGTGGCTGATTCTACCTTGGGGAAGTAGGATGTAAAGTAGCTGTCTAGATTTTTTTCCATGCCACGTTTGGACCCAAGCTTACTACAGGACCCAGGCATAGACATTCCCAGTGAGGAAGTTGTTACATGGAAAGACCTCACTAGGTGGCCTCTGGGTATGTTTGCTGGGTGACAGTAGCCCAGGGGAACTTAGAAGAAAAGTGTGAAATTTCTATTTAGTCATCAGGAAATGGTGCCAAAAGGATTTCCTGTAGGAAACAGTACCAGAGGAAAACCTCAAAGTGAATCTTGTGGCATCAAAGAGGGTATGCAGCAACCAAGAGAGGTCTATAATCAGCAATTTCAAGACAATTTTACTTTTTAAATAAAACTTTCACATTCTTCTTTCCTTGCTTCTAAATTAGGTGAGCAAAAGGTACTTGGAGAAAGGAGGGTGTATCTATCGTTCACATTTCCCATTCTTCCATTTCTGGTCAAATGTAAGTTTAGGGAGGACACAACTTTGAAATGGCCAAGGGAATCAAAACCTCATTATTATCATTTAAATATGTTTTATTAACACATGTTAATTTTACCAAATGATGGGTTGCATGGGTAGTGTTTTCATGTATGCCTATAACATATTTGGATTTTATCCGTTTTACCTATCTTTGTCTTGTACATTTTCACACCCATATTCTCTTCCTCTGTCTAATAAAAGTTTCCCTTTAAAAGTCTTATTTTAGAAATTGAAAGCAAAAGTTATGATACCTGAAAAGTTATAATACCTGAATTTAACTGTCACTGCAAAGATAATAACTGTAGCCAATTTAAGTCCCGAAAACAAGAAGTATGTAATGAAATAAATTTGAAGTTGAGGGAGAAAAACAAATAATACTATCATGCACAATGTAATGACATTTCAGTCACATCTGGATCACATCTATCATACATTTTCTGTATTTATATGCAAATATCATTGGGTAAAAACCACTATGTTGGAGTATTTAGTATTGTAACAGGTTGGCTGTCGCCTAGCCACAATGAAATCTTCTCACAACTTTGGTGCCTAGGAGGCTACAGTAAGTAAGTGTGCCGTTTGTGTAAGAGCATCCCGTGTTGATCGCCTAACAAAGAAGTTGTCGAATGATGCATTGCTCAGAACGTCCTATGATTGTTATGTAATGCAGGACTCTATTTTAATTGTTTCCTGCTTATAACTTTCTAGCTGGTCCCTGCTGAAAACAAGTCTTTGCAAGAGAAAAAAACAAAAACAAAAACAAAAACAAACACATAAACATAAACCTAATTAAAGTGATAGTTGTTGGTTTGTTTTAATTCCTCTTACTGTGTCAAAGCACGTGCAATAAAATAACTGTCTTTGTTTCGTTTTGTTTTTGATTGTTTTGGTACTGGAATATCAGGGCTGCCTGCTTGCCAGACAAGCTCTGTTCTGCTGATCTACCTCCCCAGCTCCTGACTGTCTTCATAGAGCAAATTAATTTAAAATGTGTCTAGGGTAGAGTAGCAGTCACTAAGACTAAGATTTGGAATCCAATCTTAAATGAGCTTCATTTATCTCCTAGCTTAACCGCTACTAGCTACGATTTTAACTGCTATTGTGAAATTATATTCTTTGTGGTTATATCAAAAGCCATTTCTATAGGTTTCCAGATAGGCTACCAGACTAAAGATATATCTTGCATTTGAATGTAAATAAATCACTATCACTCCAAACATTGTAATGGACCCGGTACTATGGAATTATTTCTTTTGTAAAAATTACAATAGATAATGCGTTGTAAATGATATACAGGATTTGTGAGTCAGAACCAACCGCAGTCCAGAGGTAAATTAGTCATCAATAATAATTTCAAGTGCGCGATTATACTCAAGAAAATAAATGTATTAAATTACATCTCTTTGGATTGAAGATCAATTGTCGCTTTGTCCTTTAATATCAGCCTTTACCTTCTAGCTTGCTATATTTTTTGCCAGTTACTTGTATATTCTGGGCTCACTTATTTTCTGCTAAATACCTACTTGCTACAAGTATTTGATTTCTACAGGGTGTTTATTGGAAGAAACTTTTCACCGCAGCCGGAAGTCAGTCCTCCTCCCTAACATTCAGAACAACGCTGCTGCATCCCTGCTCCTCGTGACAAAGGGGACATTACCCCAGGGCGCGGAGACAGCGTTGTGAGCTGCCTGCTTAGATATCAGTATTTTCTCTTAATGCTCCAAGTAGACATACAGTGGCAAAGAACGCTGCCTTCTGTCTCATTATCTTCGCACCTTTTGAGACCAGTGTGTATGCACAGGCTGCATTTATGTTCATGATTTTCTATTCTCCCAGTTGTCTTTATGTTGATTCTGAGCTTTCAGTATTATTACACTATTTTTCTTGTAAGCAAACTCTTCTCTTCAGATGCTTACAACACAAGAATAAGGCCCAGCACTCTTTAACTCTGCTCCCCACCCCACCCCACCTCCCCTGCCATGTTTTCTAGCACCATACTGAAGCCCAGTTAGTATGGCTCCTACCTACAGCCATGGCACAATTTAAATGTTTTCCTACGTGGATCTGTTTACCTTCAATATCTTCTTCATTTCAAATTGTAAATTTTTCATTCTCTGGATTTCAAGTCTATTTTAATACAATTTCCCAACTGAAAATGCTTATTACGGGAGGTAAATTTTTATGCCATTGCCCATTAATCTATTTTTTGAGGAGTCGGTGTTTCTAATCACATACACTTCATAATAGGGAAGAGCTAGAAAATTAAAATTAGAGAACAAAATTGAATGTCAGGAGCATTATTGTGAGACTGCTATAGAAACACATTTATGATTTTGATATCTAAATGTTGAGGACCAAAGTAGAGCAGAAAAACATGCACAGGTTTTAAATTACACAATTCTGGATCTAAAAAGCACTTGGCTACTGTGTATTTAGCTGTATACTTGTCTGTCTGTTTGATATATTGTTGATATATTGTAAAGGAAGAGAGAGCTTTTTTTTAAACCAGCAAATGTTTTGTTTATTTTGAGAATAGTTAGTGAAATGGGTTTTACATATTTTGAATCAATTGTTTTCGTCCAAAATTTGCTGATTACATCCCCAGAACTAGACATGGAAATATACAATTCAATAGGAAAGTTAAAGTGCCTGTTAATATGGAGTTTATTTTTTCCAGTGAAAAAGAAAGACATTAACTAATTGGATGAAAATTTTGTTAGTGTTATGGTACAGTGTTTACAGACTATCATGGAATCCTTTTAAATTTATGGTGCCCATCAGTAAATATCATAGAACATTTACATAAAATAAATACACAGGCACTGCCTTTTTCCTCCATGTGTCTGTTGATTTCTTTTTGATAGGGTTCAGTTTCAATATCAGATCTTCAGAAGAGGTCTTCCAGGCACAAATCCTTACTACCTAGGCATTTTATCTATGCACGTATAAAAGTTCTCTGCAGCATTTTCTTGCTTATTTATTTACTTAGTAATTATTCATACTTCCATCTTCACGCTCAACACGATATACTCAGAGTTTGAAGTAGTATGTATGAGGTCCATAATATTTTCTCAAACTCAAGATCATGGAATCTTGATTTTAAAACAGATGGTAATCCTGATAGTACAATAACCAACAGCATAGATGAACCTGGAGAAATATTACTATTAAGTGAAATTTGCCATATACAAAAATAAAACAACATCAAAACTAAGATAACACCCATATGGTGTTATCTAAAATAGTCTTTGGAAGGAGAAAATAAATTGGTGTTTGAAATGTGCTGGAGGGAGAAAAATAAGGATGTACTGTTCAAAAATGTGAAATTTCAGATTTTTAGGATAGTAAGTCCTGAAGAGCTGTATAGTATAGTCCTTTACTTAGCAATCTGTACTGTATAATTAAAATATGAAGATAGATCTTATGTTAATTATTCTTCACATAAAGGGTAAAAATAGCATGTGGGACTGTTGAAGGAAACCTATGGAGTTCATGGATATATTCATGATACAGATCATGGTGTTCATTTCACAGACGTATTTTTATTTCTAAACAACTCAAGTGGAATATATTAAATATGTACAGTGTTTTGGTAGTCATACCTCAAGAAAGTGATTTTTATTTAAAAAACAAGAAACTCAGCCATAATTTATTCAAAGTTACTGGATACCTGTCTTTTGTTATCTCTCCAGAACCTATTGAATATTCCTTAGTCATATCACCAAGCTTTTCATTTCAATGTGATTTTCATTCAGGTTTTCACTGAAAATTAGACTGGTAATGGACACAAGTAGAAATAAAATAAAATTTCCTGTTGCCAGCATTTTATTACCTAGATTCAGTGCTAAGGTAGAATTTCCCAATGGACTTCCTCATTATGTCACCCAAATTAATGAGTACTTGTGTCTCTTATAAATGACAGAACACTTACTAATAATCTACCATTTTGTTGACTGATATGTCCTAATTCCTATGGACCTCGTATTCCCAGTGTTTCTAATTAAAACCCTCATTGTATATGCAAGTCTTTTACCCAGCCTCTGCATACTTATTTCCACTCTCTCCAGATTTCCAAGTAAATGTGACCCTTCATAGTCTCTGTAGCTTCATTTTTCTTTATGATTTTTCACCATCAAAACTTGCACTAATTGCCTCATTTCCACACTACCTCTAAACTCAGCTTCAAAATAAAAGGAAATAGTTGGCCGCAACACTCTTTTTTCCCTGGAAAGTTTTTGATTCGGTGCATAGCTTATTAGTTGGCTATATTTGAATAAGGAAACTATATTTGTCAAACTACTAAGGTAATGGGCAGAATAGTTGTACGGTATGCTATAAAATCCAATTACCTAAAAAGACAGTGGACAGAAAGACACTCTTAAAGGGCATTGGACATCATAAACTAGGCCATATTTAGTGATAATATTAATATGTGGATGAAACACAGCAGTGATCAGTTAATGATTTTGACTCATACTTATCTATGCTTGATATAACAAAAGAAATTTTTAGCTTTTATTGGACTGTATACAGTGTAACCAAGATGGTGGCACAAATACTTCTTCTTCACTCCTCAATTGAGCTGATGTTTTTCCATCATCAATAACCAATGTTGGATCAGTATTTTTTAACCTAGATTTTTCTTGCACCCTGCAAAAAGCATATTTTCCTTCTAGTAATGAGGATACAGATACACTGTAAGGAATTATAAGAAGACATCACTTCATGTTGCTAATGAGAAACTCTACCATTGTCATTCTTTGCTTCCATAATGATACTTCTTGTAAAGAACTTCAGAAACAGAATTATTTATTTTCTCCCTTGCTGAGTAGATTAGAAACTGTCTGCACAAAATTTCAGGGATGTGTAAATATCTTTTAGCATGGATAATGCTACTCTGCTTACCTCTCTGATTTTCCTCCTTTCGAGAAATATAAACTAAGTAGGATCTTAATACTTAGACACGTTCCTTCTTTTTTAGTTTATTACCCATAACTCGAGACTGAAGATTGATGTTGATACAGTTTTTCTAACATGTCATTATAAGTTATAATGCATTTTATTTTAATATTCAGACATTTCAATGAAGGAGGAATTATAAAGTGACTAATTTTCAGAGTTCTGAAAATATTTTTTTCTAGTCATCAGTCATCATAAAATATTAGTTGATCTCTCAGGTTGTATTTCTGTTCTGAATTATAAGATTTTAAAAATGTGTTTTATAGCTGGAGGTAAGAGAAGGATAATTTATAACTCAAATGCCAAGTAGACACTTTAACCTTCCTTTGCAAAATGAACTTATGTCTCCTTATATTTATTAGGGACAGTTATATTTTACTGTAAAATTCAGTCACATAATAAGCATCAATTATTTATTCTTTACTTATGGAAAAAAGGCTTTTCTATATCTAACAGCCAAATTTGTAGCATGGCTTTTAGCACAGGATCATCTGCTCGTATTTGCAGTAATTGTCCTGTTCAAATAATTAAGAATCAAAATTCCCCTGTGATCTTTAGTCTTGGTGTAAGCAGTTCTAGTACTGAAGTATAGAAAATAAACTCCTTTCCTTTGTTGAGGAAGATAAATACATGAAGATTAACAGCTGAAAAATATAAGGTAATAATCCTTTCTCAGATAAACTTTGATCCCTAAATGTACAGTACAAAAATATCTGATAAGCTCTGTAAGACCACATTGAAAAAACATTTTTTCTTAAGTTATTTAGCCTTAAATGGCTTCAAAGTAAAGAATAATACATGCAATCTGGTAATACAAGATAATGGATAATCAGAGAGATACTGTATAAAAGGGATCATATTTGGCCTCAAGGTTACAAATTTACTGCCAAGTGGCAGACAAGGGGCTTCTTTTGATATCAGAAATAACTTAGCTTTCTAACATACAGAAGAAATGAGTGGTAGATAATTCTACAAGAGACAAGTTAAGATACTGAAAGTATAGTGACCATGTGCTCAAGCAAATATGGCTTCCAAGCAGGGTTCGGAATTGAACAATTGCCAAGGATTAAGTAATCAGTGCCTACAACAGAGACAGTGATAAAGATTGCTTCCGTATCTCCACATGGTCAGTAGATAAAATAATGTCTCACTAACACAGTCCTGGAACCCCCAAGTGAGAGATACTTTGCCTTGTCTTTCTGTGGGGATCAGCTGAGCTCGAGATGGATTATACATTCAGGGCTAGAGCAAGGCCAGCTCCAAGAACACAGAAAGCTAGAGGCAAACCATGTAAACAAGTTGTTGGGACTACAGCAAAGCCACTCCAAATGCATCTGGCCTCAGTATTCCTCCCTGTTAAACTTCAGCACAGATAGCTCTGAGAATGTCTCAGGGTTCTCAGCAAAGCACTGAGACCTTGCACTTTTGACTGCATTGTAGCTTCCTCCTCTTTGTACTGTGTGTAAATAAAAATGCAGACTCTTCCTGTCAGTGCCTCTCCATCAAAGCACCAAATTTCTGCCGGGACCCAGCTTTCCTTTTAGTATGTGTCTAGTATTTTTTTAATCTCCTATTGTCCCCTCTCAGGACCCTGCTGGCTGCATGGGTCACATCCTCTTGCAGTGTGAATTTCTCGCTTTTCTATAGGAGAAAGTATGATGATTTTCACAAATCTCTCGCTACCACTGTATTTCCTGGTGTAAATGTGTATATGGAGGGTATTACCTTACTGTAATCAGTGACAATATTCCTATAAACTACCTAAATTAGATCTTCCCATAATGATCTTCAAAAAAAATTATGTCACTTACAATCATCTTAGGGAGCAGGTACATGAATTTAATATAGCTTGATTCTTTTTATTAATCCCCTTTCACTTCGCTCCTGATACTCTCTTTCTTCAAATTCTTTTTTTCCCTTTTTGTTCTTGTGGATATTACTAACCTGATCTCATGCTTATGACATATGATGGGGAGGGGAAGGGAAAATAAGTAGAGAAAAGTAAGTGCCTTTCAATAATTAATAATTAAAGTTCAAACAATTAATTCCATATATCAGATAGAGTTTCACCTGGAAAAATATGAAAACATTTTGAACAATACTGTTCATAGTGCATGTATAACAAGAAACAAGTATTTTTCTATAGAGACCGGATTGAACAAAATAGCTCACTGACCCAACAAAGAGATAGAAATCTGTAATAAAATGTGTGTGTGGGATGTCTCCATATGTCACCATGAAATAATTTACAGGAAACATTGTTAAGTAAATCAAAGAAGAGAAGGATGTGTGCATCAGTCTACATGTTTAGTAAAGAATGGAGAAAGTTTGCCTTGCTATTTGAAAGTGGTTACCTAAAGGGGGGAATGTTGGGAGATGGCAGGGTGAAAATACTGACCTCAAAACATTGTGAAATTTTTAAACTATTATAAAGTTGAACTTCATTAAAATTATGAAGTCAAAAGTTAGCATCAAGAAATGAGTGTGAATTTGCAATTTGCAGTGTAAGACAAAGATTGGAAAAGGAATGTACAGGCAATTTAGCAGCCTCTTACTAGCCATCGGTATCAGAGCACAGCATGTATTGCATCTCAAGAGTGAAATGAAAGAAGACATGAGTGTCTATGAAATGATAATTTTGAAAATTGAGGAAGAAACGACATGGAGTTGCAGCACATTATTTTCTTTACATTTTTGTAACTGAAAGTATTCATAAGGCATTCAAAACAGAGAACACAACAGCAATGTAATCTAAATTATATTTGCCAAGAAAACCAATGCTAACTTCCCTCCTAGGGTTATACTACAGCACACTATGTGTATCGGCATCACATGGCTTCTCTTGTCTAAACAGAAGTAGAGCTGAGGTATGATAGTCTATCAAACAGATTACTCCTCAGCTTCCACAAATCATTACAAGAGATACACAGTTAAATTATACATTTGCATTTCTAGAATTGTTCTGTTTCTGCACTGGGAAATACAAAGCATAACTTGATTTGCAACACAGATGTTTACAAAAGAATAAAGAATTAGCAAAGTGCTTGCTGGAGGCTTGTCTGTGAAGTGGTGAAGGTAAGTTCTTGTGTTAAGAGTAGCCAGTGTGGTAGCTAGTAGCCATGAAAGGCTCTTTAAAATAAAATCTACTTAAATGTTTAGGTTCTTAGTCACACTAAACACATTTCAAATATTCAATTAACAGCTATGATTATGATTACTTTATTAGACATGGCTAATATAAATATTTCTACCATTCTTGAAAGTTCTATTGCTCTGAATTTTTCCAGAGATAGTGTCTCCTTATTAAAATCCCAAGTATTCTTTATTGATTCTGTCAACATTTTGTCTTTCACTTTTCTACTTTTTAAAAACCATATCAAAAATCATAAAGCTTATTCATAAAATGATAGTAAGAATTAAATTTAAAATGCTAAGAATTATAACTTGGACTATAGGAATACTAAGTAAATATTGCTTTTTGGTATAATACAACTTTAAAATAGCTGTTATATAGACTCAATGGTCTTGTCTCTGATTACACTGTACATATATTTGCATGTTGCTTAATTGACTTTCTAATGGTAATAACATCAGAGCCTAAATATACATTTAAAATCTTGATATAATGCCACACATCTTAGATTCAGTTGATGCATTGTTTTGCTTAGCTTGTATGGGTTGAATGGAAAGCTGCTTACGTTTAGGCAACAGATTCTTTCTAACTTGGGAAAATATGATAGACAGCATATTGAGATCACCAAGATATCCACATTGTAATCAGTGGAAATTGTGACTATTTCATAAGACAAAACAAACAGATAAAAAATTAATAAATGTAAAGGCAAAGGTACTTTGCCTTTGGTTGTTGATGTAAAAATAAGAAAAGCACTATAGATTCTCTGAATGACCTAACCAATGTAGTTCCTATGTGTGCTTAAAAGTGCCATATGGAGCCACATGGACCAGTCTACAGAACAGAAGGAGGCAGAGGCCAAGGTGAAATAGAAAGAGAGCTCACTTTGAAGCCAGAGGAGGGAAAAACACATCATGGTGTGGTCCAGCCTTTAAAAGCTGAATATGGTTTTCAGCTTACAGCCAGAAACTAACTACGTGTTACTATTCTATATTGAGAACAGCCTGAATTATGCTATTTTCTGAATGATGAGTAATTAATTAGATTTTTCCCCTTGGATTCCAGAAAGGAAGTCAGCCCTATTAACATCTGGATCTTGTGCCAATGAGATGTATAATTATTTTTAGCCTACAAAACTCTAAGATATTTCTATTGTTCTAAACTGCTAAATTTCTGATAAATTTAGCCTTTGTATCACTAATAGAAAACTAGTGCAATGAAGATTGTAACAAATGTACTTAAATTCTGGCAAAGCAAAAGGCTTTACATTGTAATATTTGATGATCTTCTGGATTTCTTCAGGATTTGTGATTACTTCATCCTCTTGAGTCTTAATTCTATGAATTTGAGTCTTTTCTCTTTTTGGATAAGACTGGCTAAGGGTTTGCCAATTTTATTACATCTTTCAAAGAACTGAGTCTTTGATTCACTAATTTTTTGTATTGCTTTAGTCTCAACTGCATTCATTAATTTCTGCTTTGATTTTATAATTTCCTCCCTCTTATGAGCTTTGGGCTTGGCTCATTCTTTTTCTAGAAGTTTTAAGTTTAACATTAAGTTGTTTATTCGAGCATCTTCTGGTTTCCTGATGTGAGAATTCACCACTTTAAAATTTCCTCTATGGAAAATTTTGGAAAAAATGGAAATGCCCATCAACTGAAGAATGGATAAAAAAGATGTGATTATTTTATACACTTGAGTACCATCAGCCATAAAGAAGGACAAAAATCAACACATTTGTAGTTAAATGAATGGACCTTGAGACCATATTCTTAAGTGAAATAAATAGAATGCTTATAAGTATCTCATAGCCTCTCTGGTATGAGACACAGAAAGTATAAATATGAACCAAATGTATAATAGATATTGTGATATAGGAATCAATTTTTCAAAAGGAAAGGGGGACAGGTTAAACAAGGAAAAGAAAAGATGATAAATAAAAGGATAAAATGGAAACAAAGCTTTGCAATTAAGGAGTGAAGAGAGATTGAATGGAGGAAGAAAATTTAAAAAGATATACCACATACAGTGACAAGTTGTCTATGATGACTGTGATCATTATGTATATGTAAATCATTATTGTATGCAAATTATACCAATAAAATTAATAAAAAGTTGGAAAACTTCACTGTCATGTTATCATGTCTATAGAATAAGTAAGTACTCTTCAGTTAAGAACCTTAACTGAACCTTATTAAAATTTTGAAACTGAAGGAAGACCATTAAAATAACCCAAGGGGGAAATATCTAATATATTTTAATGATCTATGCATTGAGAAGAATCTGGATTCATGTGTTCTTTGATGAGGAAAACTGAACACTGTCACAAAGGTTAAATAATATTTTAATGTGTATCAGAATCTGATCCCAACTACAGACGCATGAACTAAGAATATTACAGACAACTGTCCTAGAGTAATGCATGGTATCTAACTTCAGGGTTGGACATAAATGTCCCTTAATTCAAACTGTAGCTTTTAAAGTATATTGTCAAGTTGATTGCTTTGGGAATTGCCCATAGTCCAGGGAAAGCACCTGTATCTGGGCGGGTCATGCAGGTGTGACCCTGGGTACTGTATAGGACCTGGTCCCCTTCTTCTCTGGTACTGTCTCCCTGCTTTGCTCCCCAGCTATCACAAACTAAGTAGATTTGTTCTTCTGCAGTGATGTTTTAACTCTAGAGCTAACTGACTGTAGATTGAATCCTGTGGAAATGTGAGTCAATAGAACTTCAGTTCCTGGGTATCATAAGTTTATTTTTAATTCAGCAGCAAGAAAGCTCACCAATAAACTGTCAATCATTGTCTTATGAAGATATCCATGATAATTTGATATGACTACAAAATTATTTTAATCAAGTCTATAAAAACCTTTATAATAGTAGTTATTTTAATTGCATAAAAATAAAAATACTAATATCAAAATTTTTCCATGAATATTAAGTGCAACATAAAGCATGAATTTTAATTTGAATAAACCATGTCATCTTTACTATGGTTAGTAGAAGTAAGCACTATTGTCCACTTCAAGAATTATGTATTGAAACCTATGTCAGAGTGTCTTACTTTTCTTGTTGCTGAGACAAAATACCCAATGCTTACAAATTAAAGGAAGGAAAATTTATTTCAACTCACAGTGAGTAGAGGTTTAAGCTCACATTCAGCTGCATCCAAATCAGGACGGCTATGGCAGTGGGGCCTGATAGAGAAAACACAGTGCATGGCAAACAGGCAGTCAGAAAACAGCAAGAAGTTAAACCTTCTTTCTGTCCCTTTCTAGTCCATGAAAGCTACAAACCTATTGATTGGGGCCACTCACATCCAGATGGGGCTTCCATTATTCACATGTGTGACCCCAATGCACTCCCTTTGTCCAGAGACACACACCTTGAGCCATTTGTGAAGTCCTCCACAAATGACCACACGAGCCTTGCAGTCTGCATACCAATCAAAACACAGAATACTTTTTATCAGTTATGATACTGTATAATATTCTTAAAAAGAGGACTTCACAAGTAAAACAGAAAATGAAAACAGCAGAAAAGGAATTTTCAGAGATTTCCAGTGCTTGGAGTTGTGAAAGAAAGTTGGGGGAGTGATGATGGGGTTATGTAGAGAATAGTGTAATTTAATTAATCTTCCATGCTTTCTTATAAGAGAAACAACACCATCTACTTACTAGTCAGTGATTTAGTTAACTCTCTCTAATAACAGGACCCTTAAAATGAAATAGAAAGTAGAGCTGATGTTATGAATTTTGGTGCATACCATTTAATTTTTCAACAGGGTAAGCATTTCCTGTTCAGTTGAGTCTCTGTCTTCCAGAACTCTATCTCTATTTCTGCAAAGTTTTAATTTTATAAGATCTTTCATTGTACCATAATCTCCACGGTGAAATATTTTACTTCCACACCTTTAATATGACTATATCTCACAATCCATAAAAATGAGCTTTTCTTTTGGAGATTTAAGCAGTTGTTAGGTATCCTTTTAAAAGATATGTGGCTTTTGAAACTACCGCAAGGTATAGTTTGAAACTAAATTATTCAGTTTCCATATCTGTTAAAATATGTTAAAATCTGGCCACATTTTACATTAGTATAGTAATTAGTTTCACAACTTGGGAAATTTTTAATGTTATTTATTGACAATGTTTTATTTTTAAGGATTTTTATTTTCTTCATTGTATATTTATTTTGAAAAGAATCTAAAATTCATAGAACAGTTGCAAGAATATTACTAACTACTCCCATATATTCTTCATGCAGTGGCCCCAGGCAGTATATGCCAGCTGTCTTCTGAATGACCTTTATACCAAAAGGATCCAATTCGGAATCATGAATTGTCTGTAGTTCTCACTTTTCTCATGCATTGAATATTTTTGTATGCTAATAATTTTGAAAGACAAAATAGGGGTCATGATCTACAGACAAAGATAAAGCATTTTAGAAAGGAGAGTCATGAGGAGATACCATACATAGATGTACTAATTTGTGAGTGCACATGTGGAGAATTAGAAAATTGTGTAATAACTATGAAGTTAAATGGTGTTATATCATGTATCTGTAGAGTATTTGTTAAAGTGATTATGTTAATTATTTTTGATACCACTATTTTTGTAGTATTTCAGAGTACATATTTTTGAGGAAAAGTACTTACAACTCAGGCCAAGGATTTATTTCCTTCAGCTCTGTAACTTTTAACAAATGGAGTTAGGATACAAATCTCTGTCTCTGATCACAAACATTTAATTCCTGCACTACATTAACAAGGAGTTGATGGGACAGACAAGATTGTGCAACTAAAATCTCATTCTGATACTACTTGAGTAATTCAGGGAAGAATTCAGGAATTTATCACAGCACTTGAGAAATGTGGGACACTTAGTAAGGGGAAGCTACATCACCCAACATTATTTTTATTAGTTATTAGTAATTCAGTAATAAAAATTATGTTTTCATGAAATATATACTTCTCAAAGAAAATCCAATAAACACATCCTTCATTATTCATTCTAATTTGAAATCCACTGTAAGTAATAAGGGTACACTAGTTTTTATTTCTCATAGAAGGTTGAAAAATAAAAGTGGCACTTAGACTTAGTGAAATTAATGATCATAATTGACATGGTATCTATTAAGGGGAAGGAATAGGATACGGGGGTATACATGTACTCACCCTCTATACCTGATCAAGAGAAATACATTCTGTAATACTGGAGTGAAAGCAACTGAAAACTAAATATATTTTACATTATCTTCATGTAACTTATCTAAAGGGCAATTGGAAAACAACAGAATTGAATTCTATTTTTTAAAATATTGACTAAGTCGGCCCCTTTCCCACATGCAAAAGATTTCAGCAGCACACCAGAGACT
>PVJX010019073.1:0-35422 GCA_004027295.1 Dolichotis patagonum
AAAGATTATCCTGAAACAGTTTCAGTATATTGTGCATTCACTTCCCTACTTTACTTAATGTTTCGGGGGCAGTCCAACCAATAACCCCTTTTTTAGTTTCTGCTGGAAAACCTTCCTCCCAAATTTCTAGCAAATGTCTCGGTGTGCACACAGGGGGTTGCTCTGGCCAGTCACTATTTTCCTCCACTCCTCTCGCTCTTCCTTCTCTCTCTCGCTCTCTGATGGTTTCTAGTGTGCCTTCCTTGGTTCTTCCCAAACTTCCATAATGTAACGATTTCCTGTCTTACACACAAGCATGGGAATTCGCATGTGCCAAAGGCTGACTCTATCAATACATTTGTTAATGAGAATTTAAAGAGGAAAAGGTAATAACTCCACAGGGGTAGTGCTAATTGATTTTCTTTATAAACACATAAGCAGTTATACAAGTGACCATCTGGTTTGTCTGCATGAAGTTAATGAATACACAAAAGGAATCAAATTTAGAGTTTACTGAAATCTTAAATCCAACCTTCTAGATGGTAGCTTAGATGTGTCACAAGACAAAAGAAAAGTGGCCCAGACTGCAAGATATAGACAAAAAAATAAATTAAATAAATAAATAGGACTTCTTGTTTCTTTCAGTGACAAAGGGTGAAAATAGTGTTATGTTGGTTGCTATATCTGAAAGTACAGACATCAGAAACTATCATGTGGCATTATTTCCAAATAGGACTCTGATATTTACATAGACAAACTGAGCCTCGAAAGTGTAGAAAATAGTTACATTCTGTATTATTGTGAGAATTAGCAATTTTCCTTTAAGATTTGTATATTTTATTTGGCTCCACAGACCTGAAGCACGCATGACTACTAGCTATGCAGATAATCATGAGAAATAAAAGAGCATAGCACAAATTAAATGAAGTAACTACTGCCATAAAATGTCACTCTTAGGCTCCAGTGTTTAAAAGGAGATTGTTTAATGCCAAGCATGTGGGTCACACCTGAATATCCAGCTACTTAAGAGACCTAGGCAGTACGATCACATGTTCCAGGTCAATGAAGGCAACATAGCAGAAACCTGTCTCAAAATAAAAACAGAAACAAAAACCAGAAAGACCTGGAAATGCAGCTTAGTGTGAGGTTAAATTTCTTGTCCTTCAAAAAGTCAGTCCTTTTTATCATTTTTATTTCAAAAGAAAAACAAAGAATAGATGGTTACGTAAAGATTTTATACATTGCAGACCCAAAAGGTATTACCTTTTGAAGCATAGAAACATACACAGATTCACACATAGACTATTCATAGTTTTGATAAGCAACGTCTCTGGAGTTTTTATAAGAAGTGTCCCGATCATTAATAAATTCCACAGATAACCACAAACTTGCCTTTGGTAACTTCTGTGTTATTAGCTAGATGTACTACACTGATCAACATGGCTGACTCTTAAGATATTTACCATTCAGTGAACAGATCAGCATTTGTAACTGCAATTACGTCAGACTATTCTGAGACATGAGAGACAAGAGTAGGCATAATTGGAAGTGCTCCTGGACTATAAGTGAGCAACAGTGGTTACATCTAAGGAACGAACAGTTACAGTAACACTAATAGTAATTGAAAGACGGCCAAGACACTAGGAAAGAAACATGATCATAATTAATGCTGGAGTACTGATACTTCCCATGAGATCTCATCATAGAATTTTTTTCCATAAAGTCAGAGGTGTATTCTAACATAGAAGAAAACATTGAAAGCAACATACATTATCATGAAAGAAGTAATTTTCACATGAACATGACATTTTGGTGGATTCCAATTTAATATCTTTTTTAAATAAAAATGCTTTCAGGTAATTTGCATTTCCAACTCAAATAAAACACAACAGAAAATTTAAATATAAAAGAGCAGATAAGATGAGAGTGGGTAGAATACCTGATCTAAATGTTCAAAAGAGTCTCAGGGAATTTAAGACTGTCTCCTAGAGAATCGCCCTTTCTAACACTTATTTTTCAGTAGCTCCCTAAATTGCATAAATCCAAGGCAAGCATTTCCAAATTCAACCTCATGAAAACCTCTAAGTTTCCCAGTCTTTAAAAATACCATGTTTTCCCCTCAATGCTTTTCTTACTCTACAAGGTCTGTCTTACAAATTTTCCTCACAGCTCCAACCAAACATCTTTACACACATATTTATAGTGATAGTATTCAAAGTGGGGCCTGGATTATGCATATATATATCAGAAAGGACTAGACGTTCCTATAAGAAAATTTGATCTTTTTAACCTGTCATCACAAACTTCATTTTATCTGATATTTGGAATCAAAATGAATTAAAACAATAGAACTGAATTAGTTGGTCAAAGAGGATCTGACCGTAACTCAAAGTTGAGATTTCTCTGGACAATTCTCTCTGAAATCACTTCAACCAAAAGTTGTGATACAAATTTTTAGTCTCAGTTCTTAAAAAAGCGGTGGAAGGGTTTACACAATCTTGTGTAAGAAATACCTTGTTTCAAATCAGCAAATTTTATAAGCAACTTAAATCTTGTCTTTAGTTAGTGACCCCTGGAGAAAGTTCACTGTGTGGGATAAAACATCACTCTTCCGTCCCCCTTCACTAGTTACATTTTACCCCTCTGTGTGCATCGGTAACATCCTAATTGCTAGAGAGAGGATAGTGAACGAGACAGGAGAGTTTCCTCTCATTACAGAGTGGAATCAGGAGGAAAACAGAGAAGAAAAAAACAGAAATATTTACCAATATGAACAAGTAGCATGTGAGAGCCTAATGGGCTGCTGATAGTGAGCATGTCAGGCCGGCTAAGTTCAGGTAGAATGTTGGGACCCATTCCTCAAATGGTAAAATCCAAACTGAAACTTAAAACATGTACTTTGAGAAAAGCAAGATAATCTAATGGCATTTAAAGAGCTCATTATGTTGTACACAGCCTTCAAGAGACTCTTTGTGGAGAAGAGATAAAGATTCAGGAAAAAAATAAAAGTATAATGGAGCCCTTGGAGTTATACTCGAAGCATGATTGTTCAATTAATTCATAAGGACATCTCAGTCATTTATATAAGCCAGTCAAGTGCATTCTTTCCAGCTTCTTCATATTATTATGAGACTGACTCACCTAAGGGCCTTCAAGAACTTCCCTTGTTTGCACCACTGTATCTGTACCCAAGTTCAACTGCTACCAGTTTCCAACTGGTGATCCTAGTGACATATTACTGAATTTTCCAAAGTGTCCCTGAAGAATTTAATCTACGCACCTCATATTTTAACACTCACTCTTGGCTTCTTGAACATGCTGGCTCCTAATAATGCAAGACTTTCCCATGTGTTTTTATATGAGTGACTCCTATGTTACAACATTTCATTCTGTTTTAAGTGTTTATTGTAAAGAAAAATAGGTTTTAGTTTTTTTATCCCCAACTAAAAAGCACTATTTGGATCTGTGGCTGGAAATATTGTAGAAGCCAGTTCTCCTTCCTCTGTCATGTGCATCAGGACTAAAAGAAAATGTGTAGTGCACAGAAGTTTTAAAGGTACACTGAAACTTTTTCCTGTGCTAAAGATATCAGAGAGAAAGAAATCTGTCTTAATTATTCAGTGAGTCACACTACTCACCCATCATTTTACTCTGTAAGACCTTTATCATTAAAATTTGGAAATATTATGGAAAGAAAACTATGAGGGGATAGAAACCTATTAGGAAAATGTGAGCCATCCTCTGCAGGTGGCTGAACATAACTCAAAAGCATTTAACTTTTCATTCTGGATAGAAAAATGACTCAGAGAAAAACACAGAGGCAAACAAAAATTCTGCCTAAAGGTCTTTTCCATACACATCAGAAAATACTGAGAAAAGGATTCCAGAAACTGCTATCATCTGTAGTCCTGCTTTTGCAAAGACTTTGTGGTGGCAAGGAAAAATTTAAGAGATTATCATTATCTGGAGTTGTTTAATGTTATAAAATTAATATGAAGTAAATTTAGATCTTTTTTGTATAATTTCTCCTTTCTTCCCTACTACTGACTCTCCTCCTCAATTATAGTAATTTTAGCTGGAATAATATAATGTGCATTTGATATTGTTTTGTTGTGATACATACGTGTGCTTAAATCATGTTTCTTTTTCATCTAAATTACCTGCTAAATGCATTTTCAGTGGGTAAACCTGTCAAGTCAGCACTTTCATGTCCTCGCAAAGAACAAAATTCAGTATTTTGTTTTTTATGGTTTCTGGTTGCTTCTTAAATTTTGTCACTTAATGGGACTAATGTTATTAGTTTAAGAGTGTGTTTACCATAAATAGCTCCAGCAGTTATCAAACATCACCACTTCATTTTAGTGTGTAACTAACTTCAATTACTATTTATTGCCTTATATATTTCTCTACTATATACACTACACCTTAATTACCCCAATGCTTATTTTTAAGCCTGTTTTTAAAAGCTGAATAGGAAAATTCACTTCTTATTTCACTTAACGCAAGCAAGCATTGCCTGCACCCAGACAATGAGAGAGGAAGGCCATGAAATCAGTAGTGTTTCAGTGACCTGAAAAATCTCAGTTCTATAGCAATGGAAATCCAAATTTTCTTACGAACAATAAGATAGGGGACAGGGGTGCGCTGTCAAGTATTCTTCAAAATACTAACATCCACATTTAAGTCTAATGATACTGAACGCTATCTAAGAAATATAGGAAAATGGCAATTTAAAAAAATGTTTTAGTTAAGTAAATCAACACAACTGTGATATTGCACTTTTACAATCACTCTCTTTCACCTTTAGTGTGTTCCCACATGGTTTTTCCACATTCTTTTACATAAAAGTTATTCTTGGGAAGGGTGTAACACCTTAAGGTTGTATAATATTATCTCATAAACAAAATTACAAAATGAATTATGAAGTTATGCAGGGAATTAAGGTTATGTCGCTCATCTTGAACTCTTCAACCAATTTTCTGTTTCCTTGATCTTTTAAAATCCATCTCAAATAGCTCTTTCTGTGAGTTTTACATGCCTACTATTAAAGGAACACAGGCCTTCCTTGGAACACCTTTGTATCTGTTCAGCTGTATCTGTAAAGGTTACTTACACTTGAACTCTCTCTTAAACCCTTCCTACAGGAAAACATGCATCTTAACATGTTTATTTCAAAACCAGCATTCAATGCATCTTTCTTGAATTAAGGTTATTTCCCATTTGACGGGTAAGAAAAGTCAAGATGCTAGCTCTGAGAAATAGAGATTAAAATATGCTTTTTTGTTTGTGCACTACACTATTATATGCATTTTTGCTATTTTGGGTATAGGAAGGATTTTTGAATTACTTTGTCAAGTTGTTTAGAATATTTGAAACTACACTGTTCAGCATCTCCAGTTGGTCAGATGTCCTGCCTCATAAATAATGACAAGGTCTATTGACACATCCTGCTGGGATTTGCACTCAAAGTGGGGCATAATACAATGTCATTTTTTGTTTTCTAGTCTGACCGCCTCTGATCAGGCCACATTTAGCCCATCACCTACCATATTATGGACTTCACTTCTCTCTTGGTGTTCTTCCCAGTGCTACTGAGAAACACCTCCACACAATCTAGGAGCTTTGCTTCAGTGCCTAGCACAATGCTTTACATATATTTGGTGCTTCGTACATTTTTATATGAGGCTAAACCATTAGAGGATCAACGTCTCTCACCTTTAAATCTCTTCCCCCTCTCTCCCCTATCACATATTCTTTGCACTGTTTTGAGAAACCCAGCAGAGTGATTAGGCATACCAGAAGTCTACTTTCAAATCCCACTCCATTGTCATTTCCTAAATGTGTGATTTTAGGAAAGTTCTCTCACCACTTATATCACCCTTCCTCATTTGTAAGACAGAGAAGAGAGCAAGGCATGACTTACAGTTTTTTGTGAGCACTGCTTGGAAGTAAAATATGAAAGCAGCAGTTGCCCCTTCCCTTGGGAAGGTTGCCTCACTTCTCTCAACAACTACATACTCATATTTCAAATAGTGTTGCTGATAATAGGATGCATATACATAGTTACTTAAGAATAGGACATGCAGGTTTCTTTTACCAATGATGGTAAAGTTATACCATTAGATTGCTGGAATGATTTTAGCACAATGTAAATATTATAAGAGTCATAATTGTACTCTAAAATGAGTGAAATTTTTAGTATGAAAATTACAAGAAGATAATAATTAAAATGCACCGTGTGATCAAAGAATATGATAAATGTTTAAGTTTAAAAATTACAGTAAGTGATATTTAACTTCTTCAAAATACTCCCCTTCCTTTGAAAACCCTATCTAATCATGTCACTTTTTGAAGCAGTTCTTATGGTGCTCTCTTGGCTGCCTTGATGTTCTGAATCAATTCAAAACACTTACATTTCATGGTCCTTTTGACTTTAGGGAAGAGCCAGAATTCACATGTTGTCAGATACAGAGCCTTTTTTTGAGTGGCACTCAGCAGCACCGTTCCCTGTACTTTGACCATGCCTCCTGAGGACCTGAAAGAGGACTGCCAGAACTGCTTGAGAAAGTGTAAAGAACGACAGTCCAAGAGTGTGTGGAGACTGGGGGTATTCCAAGGTAATGAATGGCAATGTGTCTTTTACTGTAACAAATTTTTAAAATGTAAATATGCATTGTATATTTTGATCATACTCAAATCAGGTCTAAGCTCAATGTTCAGATAGCTCTATCTATACTACCACATTTGGTAAAAAGGTGAAATCTAAAGGATCACAATAAATGATAAAACTATTTGCTTGGAAAATCCTTCATAAAACAACTCTTACCTATTCATGCAAAGAAATTATTTTTGTTGCTAGTTTTTTAAATACTGTGCATTAAAAATATTGTCAGTGATAATTTGATTTAACAGTTCTCTGCCTCTAGGTTAAAAAAATCTGTTATTCACTTTTTTCTATTACTCACTTCTAAACAGGTAGGAAATATGTCCTTTCCTGCCAACAAGTGGCTGTATTCTTCTGTCCACATGGTTGCTTTGTTTTTATTTCCAAATCAGACAGACTGACAGTAACAGCAATCAACTCTCTGTTATTCATGGACATTTACAGGGAACATATACATCAAGGAGAAAAAAATGGAAATATTAGGACCATTTTACCTTTGTTAATACCAACAAAGTACTTCTTCAGTGTTAAGTAAATACTTAAATGAAATCTTATCTACAGAGTGTTGAAAGCCTTACTCACACTTATAAAAATGTATCCACCTCTTTGTATCTTGCTTTGGAAAGCATTTTAACTTTCCATGCAGAAGTTCAAGAAAAATGTAACATTTTAAAATAGAAGATAGAAATTCTGGTGCCCTTGGCAAAACAGAATTTCAGTACACATTTAAAACTCTTTCCAATTTTTCCAATTCAATATCTAAATTCAAATTCCTGAAGATGAACATTTTCCATAGACATATGAAGAACATGAGCAAAGATAATTTAAGTCGCATGTTTGAGATGAAAGCGTGTCTTCCTCTTTGTGAAAGGAGACTCCATCTCACACCACAAGCTGAGGCTCACACTGCCACGGGGGTGTTTGTCAGCCTAAATGCCTGGGTGAGTTGCTGGGCAGCAGAGGGCTCCCTCAGGGTGCTTTTACCTCTGAAAGGTTAAGTGCAAAGCTTGAGAGACTTCCAAAGACAGAGCAAATCTGTTGTCAAGGAGCATTATTTCTCCTAGCTTGGGAGAATCTGTCCCTGCTGATCCTCCCTCTTACTTTGAAAGTTAGAAAATCCCTAAGAGGTAGATGGCTATGTCAAAGATTTTTAAGACTTCGTATAGGTTGGGTTTATTTTTGTATTATTCTGTCTTATTTTCATTGCTTACCAAAGGAAAAATAGCCACACCGCTGTATTATGTCTCCTGGAGGGTTGTAACAAAAAATTGGACTAGACAGCATGTCCCAATGAATGTTAGGCTTTGGAAAATCCATATTTGTGCATTTATTGTCTACATTTAAATTTCTCTATATTTCAGAAAAAACAGAGAGGCAATCACTGTTCTCCTGAAAAATCATAAATTAACAGTAATGCACAATACTTCCAAATATGTAAAATTAGTTTAAAATAAGTGGCTTAACAAAAGTAAATAGGAAGTTCATCTATCAATATTTACCGAGTCCATAATAAGAAGAGTGCATGAGAGATATAAGGCAGGAAAAACAGCAGTACATTATCTTAATGCACCTTTCGAATTTGTAGATGAGTTTGAAGGTGCTGATCTACAGTGAGCTCTTAAGGGATCAAGACTAAATTTAGAATTTAAGGAATAGGAGGATATAGATAAATGAACAAAGGACTATTATCAATGGACAGAAGAGCAAGATACAGATATGAAGAAAAATTACTTCTTCCTAGGAGGAATAATTATTAATTCCTTTTATAGATTCAATACATATTTTCAAAGAAGCATTTTAACTTTAGATATATTTTCAGGAAAAATGAGTCAAATAATAGCTATGAATGAATAGCATCACATTCTCAGAAAGCTTGTGTAAATAAATGTATTTTTAAAATATTAGAGAACTTTAAAGATAGTTATTATTGCCATTTAGTTTTGGAGTTAAAAACGGCATTAGATGAGTTGAAAAAAACTCATTTGAGTTTTCATTTTTTTCCCAGGGAAAGTGGATACTTAATAAGGAACCTCTACAAGTCTCTTCCTCAGTTCATTTCTCTTACAGAGAAATTACTGGAATTGCAGTGAACTATTCTTTCTAGGAAATATGATAAAGTATTGTGCTTACCATAAAGCATTTACTGAGTTTAATCTTCAAAAAGAATATAACAAAAGAAAGTGTTCAGCAAGCATGAGAAAGGACATGGACCGCCCATGAGTTTAAAATATCTGGGAAATATTGTCAAAATTATTGGGAAACCGTACTCAATGTATGAGAACATTTCAGGGTTCCCTCTGTGATATATTTTATATTAATATAATCAAGTTAGATTACCATATGACAATATAAATCAAATTTAATTATTTCAAAAATTCAATGTTAACAATATATCTTGTTAAATATTTACTTAAACTCTGAGAGGCAGAAATAGAGTCATATGTATTTAATAGTAATTAGAATATAAGCATTTTGAAAATTAACTTTATATAGGTTTATATCTACAAGCTTCACAAATTTTTGTTATTCTGGGATATGGATAGAGAATTTCAGATTAATATATTTGTGGAAGACACACCTATTAGGGACTCTAGAATTACAAATCCTTAGTGACTCTCTCGAGGGAAGCCTTTTAGACAGTTGCTTCAGTGAGAATTCTCTAATGAATCTGCTACTTTTATTGTTCAGGTGTCATAAGGGATGTGGGCAATGTGTTGGAACTATTTCTTGCCTTTACCCTGACAACTTCTATTTAATTCATTTTCCCATTTGCTGTGAACTTAGGCAAAATTTAGTGATCCCAAAGAACTAGCATGGTAAAATGGTTTCTTGCATACCATCTTTATGCTCAAAAATAAGAAAATCAATGACTATGGAGACGTTGGTCCAGAAATCAGGAGAGCAGCTATTCACCTCTCTGACCTCTAAAAGTCGCAGCATAAAGAAGTAGTAAGTTATGGGAGGCAAAAGCATGACCCAGGAAATAAATCTGCAAGGACTTTGCTGACCACTGACTATTCACATCCACCATGAATCCTGCCAATCATAAAAATATGTCACAATCTGATGCCATTCGTTTCTTACAAGAAGATGAATGGGCTTGCTTCAACCATAAGATGAAAGCTGAGGAAAAATTTTGATGTTGATATCTACTAGATGGAGCAGAAATAATTAATGCTTCTTTATGGCAGCATGATTTATCGAGGTTGGCACAGCACTTGGGCCTCTGTGAACCAAGTGATAACAATTACTACATTGAAATTTTGACAACTACATTTGAAGACTATAAGGAATATATTGAATGAGACCAACTTTCTCATTTATAAAATCAGACAGTGCTATTAATGAAAGCAAGACATCATTTGTTAATATTATTGCTATGCTTTTATAATCTTTACAAGGGTGTAAAAGCAATTAAAATATTTAAGCACCATATGCTCAGATACTTTGAGTATTAGATATTTGTCTTTAGTAATTATGGAAAATATTCAAAACTTTTGAATCAAACTTTGGTGATTTTTTTTCACAACCAAAAAGGAGTATGTGGAATAAATATTGGAAAATATCAGTTCTCTGATATTTTCCAGTATTTATTGGAAAATTTATTGGAAAATATCAAGAGAGTAGTGATAGTTAACAATGATTATTATTATTGTTATTGTAGGTCTCCTGTTGGTGACTTGTACACCAAAATGATTTATCAGAGTGAACAACTTTAGGTATGGTGCTCCATCTTCTCTTTCGCTGACTGGCAACACTGTGATTCCACTCATGTGTGAAGCATTTTTATATCTAATTATTCCTATAACCAGTTACGAGAAAGGGTCATTATTCTAGCTCATTAACTGTTTAATTGGGAGGCATCACAATGAGTCTGGTTTTGACTCTATTCTGACGTTTGGCACTGCCAGGAAAGGCAAGTTTTATAAATTCGTGACTCTGAGAACCAAAACAAAATGCACACATCTTCTCATCGTCCTTTAATCATCTGACATTCTAGAAATACATTTGCAACATTTTATTTTTATCACTGAAATTCAACATTACAAACATATACAAATAAAACTTGCCTGTGATTATATATACACATCTGAACGTGCACTGAAGAGTATTTGCATCTACCTTGTTTTCCAATAGAGAAAAAACTTTAGATGGTTGTGAAATAAAAGGAAGTATTTATGAAAAAGTATTTATAAAAAATTTTGCATAGGGCATGACTGTCTGATTTTTCAGTTACTGTAATACAGATGGTGCAGGGTGGGGCCAGAAAGAGAGACAGAAAGAGAGGGAGAGAAGAAACAGAGACAAAGAGACAGAGACAGGCACAGAGAAGAGAGAGAGAGAGAGACACATATATAGAGACAGACAGAGAGAGAGAGAGAGAGAGAGAGAGAGAGAGAGACTTTAAAATGTGTGAAAACCAGTAACAGAGCTTTGGACTACATCTTGATGTAAAGAAGCACAAAAAATAAGTCAATCAAAAGCAATGAATGTACTGTGTGTATGACAGCACTGGCACCCAAAAGACAATTTTGAAATACTTAAATAATATTCAATCTTAATAAAGATATTTTATAATTTTTGTAAACTTGCATCAAATTGGGGAGCACTGTACTAACTAAAACAAACCAAACTCAGAAAACTTCTCCTCATTTATGCATGTAATTAAAAATAACTAAATTCACATAAAGCAGAGAATAAATGGTGACTATTAGAGGGTAGGTGCTTAGAGAAATGAGTAGATGAAAAAAAGGGGTTCCTAATTCTGTGGTAGAAATTTATCATGAATTTGACATTCATTTCACAACTATGCCTTTAAGTTAATCACTGTAAAATGACATACCATAAGTTTCTTCTCAATGTTTTAACAAAGCATCAGAACTTTAGACATTTAAAATATAGTTTTGCTACTTTACCATATGATCCAATAATCCAACTTCTGGGTATTTACCCAAAAGACATGAAATCGGTTTTCAAAGATGTCTTGGACTCCTTTGTTCATTTTAGCACTATCAATAATGCCAAGTTATGGAATAAAGTTAAAGTTTATTAAGAGGGGAATAAATAGAGAACATATGGAACTTCCATATCACCATATTTTATACAACCTTAAAAATTAAAAATCTATAATTCGCTACAACACGGATAGAACTGGAGAATATTACACTACATGAACTAAGACAAATACAAAAGACAAATACTGAATGTTTTCATGTATATGCACAATATAAGAATTAAACTCACAGGAGAGTCAACAGAATGGGGGTGATCACTAGCTGAGGATTGGGAAATGGAGAGATGATGACCAAAGAGCACAAAGCCTCAGTTAAATATGGGAATAAGTTGTTTGTTGTTTTGTTTTGTTTTGTTTTGTTTTGTTTTCAAATGATCTATTGCACAACATGGTGAAACTGGCTAATGGTTTCCCACTGTCTATTTCTGCAAAGGTAGATCTTGAATCTTTTCATCACATCCATTGACTGAGGTGATGGACAGGCCAGCAGCTTAACTGGGTCATTCTTCATAGCCTTAAACAATCGTGGCTTTTTGTTTAGCTTTGTGTCTGTATGTTCATGTTTAGCCATGATTTGTCAATATATAACTGAATAAAAAATTTGTAATCAGGGCTGCATTCCTTTCTGGAGGCTGTAGGACACAATCTATTTCTTCATCTCTGATAGCTTCTGAACATCGTCACCATTTCTTGGCTCATGGATTCCTTGCATCTTCAAAGTCAGAGATAGTGGCCTGACTTTTTCTCATACCTTACCATTGCAAAGTACTTCTTTCTCATGTTTGGCTCGCTTATACCTCCCTCCGCCATTTGTGAGGCACTTTTGGTTATCTTGTACAAACCTACATAATCAAGGATAATGTTCTCATATCAGAAGTCTCAAACTTAATCACACTGGCAAGGTCCTTTGTGTGACCATGTAACATATTTACAGTTGCCTAAGACATGACATTCTGTAGAGGCTTATGCTGCCTGACACGAGCATAGATAGATAAAATAAACAATGTAATTTTTCAATGCTATACAGACTTGAATTTAATCAGAAACTAGATTATCTAAATTCAATTTTTTTGACTTTATGAACTAATATTCACTTTGAAAACAACATATTCTTTCAAAAAGGAATAAAAATATCGCAAAATATGCTTCAATTCATATCTGAAAAAGTAAAGTAGAAAGCACTGCCTACCTTATCACAAAGGCACCAAAGGATTGTGAACTAGTTTTTCTTTATTGAGATCTGAATGTGATTTTTGCCTTGATTTGTTTTATTAAGGCTTAAGCATGGTAGTATAAAACTATAAATAAAACAAGGGCATCTTTGATTCACAGCATTTGAAATGAGTCACAAATTAAAATCTTCAGACCATAGCCTCTCTCAAAGTGTATAAGAATGCAAAAGCTGCTACTTATATTTTGAACATAAACTAAAACAAGATCAAGTTAATAATCTTTTACTCTCTCTTTAGCTCACAATTTAAAAATAATTACACTATTTAAAAACAAATGTACATTTTTCTAGATATCATCATAATCTCTGCACAGAATGTGGTACCTCCTGAAGAGGAGAGATATGAAATAAATGGACATAGAAACATTCTGCTTATTAGTAGCCTTAGAATTGTTTCCTTAAATACTGAGCTTAAGATAATGGCTCTCATTCTTGACTGATCATTAGCTTCTCAGGGGAAGATTTTTAAAATTATCTTTCCCAGCCCTTGCACTAGAACTAATGAAAGAAAATCTGCAAAGTTTGATTCCATGTAAGTGTCACTTTATGAAATGTGATAAAATCTTTCTAACAATGGAATTCTCTTCAATCTTGTGTACAGCTACCATTCATACTGAAGATATCGTGTATCCATTTACATTGGCTTTGTATTTTTAAGTCTGAATTTAGTAGACTAAGAAAGATCTTATGGTAAATATTTTTTTCTAGTGGAGAGTAATAAATGGGAGATAGGAGAGAAGAACTTGAAAAAACAATTCCACTATTTCTAAAAAGAATTCTTGCTATTTACTATAATTCCATCATTTCCTACTGAGTTATATAAACGATGTTGTAAGAATATGGACCATTATATATATATATATATATATATATATATATATAATCCATTATATATATATATTTATATATATATATATCCATCATTTTGATATGTATCAAACTGGAGACAGAACAAAGGGGCCTTGCTCTAAGCTACATCCTCAGTTCACTCACTCATTAATTCAAAACTCTCCTTGCCTTGTTCTTGTACTTTCATCTCTTTGCTATTTTTTTCAGTATCATGTACGTGTAGCATCCTGGAGAACAACAGAAGGAATGCACCCTACACTTCTCTGTCACAACATAGCATGGAACAGGGCTGTCCCATTGATGCCCTCATGAACTGTGAACTTCTTCAATTATCCTATATCATTGTGAAAAGCTAATTTTCTGTTCATTTTCCCAAGTGAGTTAGCGGTCTGCTGATGACTATATTTTTCTCTGATTATAATTTATTTAAATTGTTTGTATTGCTTTCTCTCCCATGAAAGCTATTAAGTTTTACATGTGGGAGTTCTAATTCATTCTTGCAACAGCAATGCTTAAATAATACAATTTTGATGAAAAAATGTCTGATGAACAATTTTGTTAGAACATTCTCACATTTTTTCTCTCTCGCTTCTTCCCATTCTTTCTCCCTCCTTCCTTCTCTCTCTCTCTCTCGGTATTTGTAATTATTAGGCTAAGATTATGAAAATGTGCCTAATGTGGATCACTTACGTGAAATGTGTGTGTGTGTGTGTGTGTGTGTGTGCACGTGTGTGTGCTCATTAGGTTGTACCGGCTGCACCTCTAACAATCTTGGCAAACCATGGTTTAGTAGAGGTGAGGATTAGGCTAAAGGATTTAAAAGTGGATTTTGGCATTGCTAATTCTTTTTTGGCAGGACCCAGTCACTGCATGTCTTATGACTAGGGTTTAGAACTTGAGTTCAGAAGAAATTATTGATGAAGAGCACATCAATACCCTTGGGATGACATTGTTCTCATCCAGACACGAAGAACTTCGAGTGATGACTACAGAAGTGTATTGTTTGAAGTGACTTCTACTTAACTACTTCATCTCCTCAGGTCCCATTCTAAACTTGAGTAATTACTGTTATCTCTTTACTTTGATATTCAGTCTTTTTTATGTTTTACTGAACATTGATTTTGCTTTGTCTTTGCAAATTTGATTTGGAAATCAATATTCACTGAGGTTACCATAAGCCTCTATTGAGAAAAACACAAAATATTTTTTTTCAAAAATACAAAATATGTATCTCTTCATTTCAGACATGTAAACAATCTATATGCGAAGTTTTAGCTTTAAAAACAGTGTTGCCAAAGGATGACAAAGCTTTAATAAGAGATATATATGATAGAATATGCATGTCACTAAATTTATATATTTAAAATGATTAGTGTTTTTGCAATCACGATTCTTTCTTTTTGCTAATCAACATGTTTGTTTTACAGAGCTTTATAAAATAATTTGTGAGGTAATTAAATGTCTAACAGGGATTTTTATGACTGCTTGTGGAACACAAATGCAGTTCAGTTTAGTAGATTAGAGTTATTAAGTGAGCCATCATAATTTAATGTTTTAAATAAAACAAATTATAGACCTTGTCTCTGGCTTGCATGAGGCTTATATCACAAAGAAATTTATTTACTTTAAATGTAACATATTCCACATCCCCAACAGCCCGTTTGCAAACATATCAATAAAACACTTCTCATTTAGGTTTGTTCTTTAAGGCAAATGATCCAGAGCAAGTACCAGTAAAGGGCAACATTGATTTTCTTGTAAGAGAGAATGAAGCAGGAGGAACTAATATTTATTGAACACCTACTACACATCAGACACTGTGCTCCATACCTCATTTCTCTTTTCAGTTACAGCATATTCCACAAATAGGCGGTTTTACCACATTTTGTAGATAACAGAAACACGGCTTGGAGAAGAAGTTAAATAACTTGTTTTAAGCTTGCTCATCTCTGTCAAGTAAATGGTAAAACTGTGTTCTAACACAGACCATGTATTTTACTCTCTCAAACTAACTCGCAGATATTGTTATATCGGTGTTATTTGACGCACACAACAAATTTACCCAAAGCCTCCCCAGATTTGATTCTGTAATCACCATCAATATTGCCATCCCAAGAAAATTTCCTATTGAGAATTGCATCCAAGGATCCTTTACAACCAAAGCATGGTGTTGACATTTTGAAAAGGATCATTCAGTCCCTTCATCAACCAATATAAATTGATAAAGGTATTGATCAAACCATTTCCAATTAAACATATCTCAAACAAGGAAAAGACATGATTTCCCTAAGAAGGACCAGAATTCACATAGCACATCAAATCACAAACATTTTGGAAAGGAGAGGTGACATCTGAAAAGTATTTAAATTTATGCCACATGTTCTGCTAGGAGCTTTTATATATCATACCTGCTCCAGGATTACTCCAGGGTTCATGAACCCGATCTTTAGCAATTCATGCCCTCTTTCCTATCCTATTTTCTACCAAACTACCTTTATTTTACAGAAAAAGAAAATGAAGCCAGAGAGGTTAATTAACTGGCTGTTGTGAAATCGCCAAGAGTGGAACTCAGTTTACTGGGACATATCTGAAACAAAATCTCGAATCTGCCCTCTTCTCGAATTGCAGAGATCAGCACGTAGACTAGGTGCCATCATGTGTTTTCTGCATCAGTTCAGTTGTTGCCAATGGAGCTTCAGACCCAGGTTTGTTTTGCCTACTTTATGCTTCTCATTTACCAGCTGTTTTTTCACACAGAAATTCTGCTTATGTCATTGCTCTACTTATAACCTATCAGTGTGATTCTTTATTGCCCTTAGAAAAAGTCCTTAGGCTACTCTCCATCTCAAATATCTCTATTCCCCAATTTATACTCTGATCTTTGAAGGAGGTATGATCTCTTAGAACTTACTTTCTCTGTAAATGCGCATTCTATTCAATTCCCAATGTAGAAATCTATAAATGCACATTCTATTCAATTCCCAATATAGAAATCTAATAAATGTTCCCTAGTCACTTGTGATTTGTATGATTGTGCTCATGTTCATTCTTTCTCATGTCCTCTGTCCCCCACCATGAATATATGACCCTGAGAGGGCAAAGGCCACTTGGTCTGTGGTCTCGGTGAGACCATTTTCAAACATAGCAAAAGACCTGCTATACAGTCTTTATATTAAATGAATGTACATTGAACAGACCCAAGTGGATGTCTCACATAGAAGTCACACTAACTGCAGTCAGAACAAACCATTAAAATCCAAACAAAATCTTTGCTTCTCAAATTATTTCATTCAGGAAGAAAAGTTGGGGAAATTATTTGGCAGTTATTTTGTCAGTGGAAATTCTCGAGATTGTTCAGCAACGATGATAACGACAGTCACAGTTACAAAAGATCATTATTTCCCTAGGAAGTCATTTATAAATGAGAGACATCTTTAATCTCAGTGCACTTATAATTAACTTGCTATTACTACTATTGGACTAATATACTTTTCCCACATTTTTATAAAGTAAGAATTAAGAAGACTATAGTTCCTTAAAGAAAATATTATATAATAAAAGATATCAGCATGGACAATTAGGAAATGAAGTGTATCTCTTCTTTACAGGACTAGGTTAAATTTACATGTTTAGTCTGAATCAAAGTGTAATGTTGTTTAGTAAGTTTTAAGTGGGATAATAACTCACATAAAATATTACCTAGTATCATTCTACATATAGTGAGATTTCTTCAATAAAATATGAAACATTTATTAATGTGGACACTTTACTTGAAAAGCAGATGCTCCAACAATCAAGTTCCCAACCCTGTTTTCATGTCCTATTTGCCTGCACAAAAAACAATTGTTTCTTTATGTATGGGTGTGTCTAATGCTCCCATGTTCATCTTCAACTTCATGTTTAACCACATCAAACTGCTTTTATGCAAAATACTTAGCAACAAATTTGTTACAAGCAATGCATCTAAATTCTCCTTCACTCTTGTAAGTTTCCTATGTCTCTTCTTTGCAAGGACATTTTCAAAGATGGAGATTTATGTATGTGGCTTTTTAGGTAATTACCTCTCATTTGTAAATACCTTGAAATACAACTTTTGGCCACATCCTTCTACTGAAATCTCTCTCCTGAAACAATAAGTAAATTAGTGTTGGATAAGTCTAACTACCTCTTCTTGGTATTCCAATTCTTACTTTTTCAATGGGTTTTGTTGAACTCTCCTTTGGGATTTCCACCTGTCTTTGCCAATCAGCTGCTTCTTTTTAAGTATTTCCCCTATTTTCCTAAGATACTGCTAATTCTCATGGTTCCATCATTTTTTCTCTTTGTCTCCACAGTCTTCCTTCACAAGAGAAACAAATGCCTTCACTGAACATTTCCCTCTTTTGAGTTGATTCCCAGGTCTTTTTGCTCAATCATTCTATTTGGCATTGTCTACCTGCTGTATACTTCTATGTAGATGCCTTGTGTGAATATTTCATTCATTATGCTTCTAGCCAAAAGCCACTACTTTGTCTTTGTTGGCTTCACTCCACATATCCCTGTTCTTATTTGATTATTGCCATCTCCCATTTACTTCACTCAATGGCTCAAGGTGATCTCAGTCTCTTCTCTCCTGATCCTCAAATGCCTCTACTCAGTATGTTGCCAAACAATGTTAATTCTATCTACAAAATATAATTTGTGTCTGACCTTTTCTCTCCTATCAAATCACCACTAGAGTGGTTTAGGACATTATTATTTTCCTAGACCACTGAAATGACCTTTTTTATACAATCTTCTCTCCCGTGACACATGTTATACACCATGTCGAGATTCATTTTTCCAAATCACAATTCTTGCCAGTGTTCATTCCAAAAAAAATTCCTATCTATCTAATGCTGTAACTTTTGTAAATAACAGAACTTCTTACCACTTCAAAAACTTAAACTGAGTGTTGTGTTTTATCTTTCAATCCTCATTAACACTTTATCTCAGGCATTCAATATGTAATATGAATTGCCTTATTATCTGGGAATATTCAATTCTGCTACAGAAGAGAAGACACAGTAATGCAAAGGTTAAGCAATATAACAAAACTCATAGTTACATTAAGCATATATTAAGCATCAGAAAACTACCAGTATGAGAGGTGTTTAGAATAAGTAAGATGTGTTAACAAATAAGCTAGTAATATCTGTGATACATGCCAAAAAAGAACAGATATAAACAATGGTGGAAAAAACAAAACTACTATTTATAACTAGAAAGATATTAAAGGGTTGATTCAGGATCACTTGATTGATAACCTGACCTTAAGTCACATCTAAGTCTGCTTATGGATACCTGCTGTGGTCAACATAAGGTATCAGCAAGCAATGGCCCACATTCCTTTTTCAGAGAGGCACAGAGCAAGTGAGTATAACCACAGCTACAAGACCACCCAATTTCAGGAAGGGCAGATTTTTCTATTTCCTAGATGAGGTTTTTCATTAGCAAATATTAGATATATTAGGATGCATTTTCTTTGAACTTGAAGGAAGAGTTAAAATTCTATGCTCTCCTCCCTGATAACTTTTCCCTCCTCGTTAATCATGAGGCTTACTAAAACTGAGGATTTACCTTAGGGAAGTTCAGGGCAAAGCAGAAAACAGCTTGTCTTTTCAATCACAATCAAAACTCATGAGAATCAACTCATAAGCCTACAGGGGCTTGACTAAGAAAATTGTCTGAATCAAATTTTGGACTGAATCTAGCCCCTAGGTAGTGCTCTGTAGGCTTCAATTAAGGGTTTAATTCTCTACTCACTGCTGTAAATCATAGCTGGTCACAGAAAGGCATTCTTAACCACAGCCCCCTCCCACATAATCACCCCAAAGCAATAACATTTCACAGTTTGGACATAAAGCACTGACAGGTTTTTGCAATAAAAAGTGACCTTTACTGTTAAAAAATGTTTTATGACATCTGACAAACCATTTTGTTTAATAGGAAGATACATATTCTCCTGAATGAAAATCATGTAAACAACTTAATTTTGCTGGATATAAACCACAGTATGCTCCAAATGAAAGAAACTTACATTTTTACTCATTTATATTTTTAAAATAAAACAAATCATGATTTTTAAAGCAAAAAGCTATTCACCCCAACAACACCCTCAAAGGAAATATCAGATTCAAAATGCATTTAGTAAGAAGTTTTGCATCACTGTAGAAACTTCTACATCTATAAAACTGAAATACTGGAATCTTAATGTTATGTGCCAAGAGTACTTTGAAGAAAAAAGTAGCAAAGGAGAAAATGCCTTAAAGTAGAATTTACTTTAACATTATTGCTTTAATTCATCTGTCTCAGGCTTTCAGGGGCATTCGAGTGTGCATTAAAATCACAGAAAAACACAAAGTTACAAATCAAAGCAAAATAAGAAAGTCCTGGAAAACTGCACAAAACCAGTTTTTAAATAGCTTCTTCTTAAGAGGAACAAGAGAACATTCTGTAGTGGGGATTTTTGTTGAACTTCATCACAGGAATGCTGATCAAAAGGACTTAGAAATCCCTTAAGAGATGTCTTTGTAATAATCTTTCTCTTCATATTTATAACCAAATTCTCCCAATGCATTTCCAATTGCAAAAGTGAAAATTATCAAACTATGTGAGAGGTATGTTGCATTCTCTTGGGCACTTTCTATGACATCATTTGAGGGGTCACTTATGACTAGAGTTAAATAGAGACAGGATGAGGCACTGAGCAAAATTTAACAATGTTTCTTTAACTGTTTACCTGGCAGGAACCTCAAGCACACTTAAACTTTTGTAACGTTTAAAAAATATCATGATTTTCCGTCTCCAAAGTCACATGAGGTTAAGATTAGAGAGAGACAAGTTCATCATAGAATCTCTTTATGTTTATCTACAACGTGGGTCTACAACATAGTCCAGAGTAAGCTTGAAATACAGCTGAGATAGAGGCAATGTAAAGACAAATTGCTCATATTGCTGGAATTAAAATATTTTCTAAAAACAAGCAAAGAGCTAAACATATCATTAAATTGTTGCATGACTAATCATCTTTAGGAACAGATTATGACTTATTTAACTTTGTGTCTTCAAAATTTGGCACAATTCTTTAACAGAATGTATATTCAGAAAATATTTATAATAAATGATTTTTAAAAAGTTCATCTTCACTTGCACATACACATTTTATTTGTGCATTTAAAAGTTAAATTTATGAAGACAAAAGCCTATTTTTAAGAAGTTTCCACTCAATGTATGGTAGCCATCAATATTTCCATAATGTTCTCTGGGGATTTTCACATAGGAAAACGACAAGTTATCACTTACTGGTTCAAAGTTTTTTGGCAGTGCTAAGAAACAGCTAAGGATAAAACCTTCTCTGCAGGGAAGAGTGTTTAGGAGTACAGTTTCCTTGGTTCCCTGCAGGATTTTGCAATCTTTCTCTGCAAGGAATTTGTCTTCAACAATGTCTTGTCTATTACATCTGCCCAGAAGGCCTTTGAAATGCTCCATTGCTGTTGGTAGGTCACAGATTCTAAAAAAAAAAAACTGAATTATTTTAATGATGAAATTAAAATATGTTTTCCCAAAAGCTCCTTCAAGGAACAATATTACTTGAATATCTAAATATTATAGTTATCTACTGTTACAAGTAATATTTTCAAGGTAAAAATCTCTTCAGCAATATATACAATGAAACAGCACTTCTGCTCTGTTAGTGTCACCTCCTGCAATGATAATAATAACCAGGTTTTATTTTCACATGTGATCACAATGTGCCTGTTGTGTTCTCTCCCTCTTTTGATATGTTTGTCTGCATATAATATACAGGCATCATATTCATTTCAGTGGTAGCCTGTTCTCAGGGTTGGCTACAAACTAACTAAAACATACATTGTCTCTACTTAACTTTGTTTAGGATAACTTCATGCCTGCCAATATTTCTCAGCCATTGTTTCATAGTCAGGCATTTCTTTGACTTTACTTATGTTGCATTTCTTGCTCAAGATAGCCATCCTTTTTACTTTGGAAAGCCTATTGTTAAAACCTCCTATTGTGTCACATATACTCAGTTTATTCTTTCTTAATAGTTAAAGACCACAACAATTTTTTTCATGGATTTATGGAACAGCATGCTTCTGATACTATAATATTTAATGTATTGATGCAGTATGCTGTTGATACTATAATTTTATTGTTATTATTGCTTGAAGTGACTGAAAAGGCTAGGAATGGTGGCACATGCCTGTAATCCAAACACTCGGGAAGGCTGAGGCAAAGGGTCATAAATTCAAGCTCAGCTGGGGCTTGTGACTTAAGCCCCAGTGATTTAAGAAAATCTTGTCCCAAAATGTAAATAAATAAATAATAAATACATTCACGTACATAAATGGCTAGTGATATAAATCAGTGCCAAGGTCCTGGGTTCAATTCTAGTATCTCAAAAGAAAAAGATAGCAACTGAGAAAACCTCCATAGAAATTCCAATTTAATGCTCACATTCCACAAATCATGGAATGTTTTCTACATTACATTAATTTGTAATGTTACAACATTTAAATTAATATTCAAATAATTTCATTTTGCAAAATAAAAACTGATGCTAGATACCATAATCCTGGGATAAACTACTAGACTTCAATTGTCCTATTAAGTTATTTGAGAGAGATACTTCTTTCTAACAAAAATATGTAAGAACAACATTCATATTTCATGTATCTTCCTGTGATAAAAAATAAGCCATGGTATCTAGCATCAGTTTTTTCAAATCTGAGCTTTCCTGAATATCACTGTGCTATGGAACTATCCAGAGAGTTAGATAAATTATTTCCTAAAAAGTGAAAATCTCTCAATTTTGAACTAGTAAATTATCAGGTTTAGAAATTCTGAAATTTTGAAGAACTCAAAATATCATTTTTTCTCCAACCAATATGCTTCATTCTTCTTTTCTTATTTATTTATTATTTTTATTTTTCTTTGAGATACTGGGCATTGAACCCAGGGCCTCCACACTGGGCTACATGCCCACCCACTTTTATTTTGAAACAAGGCATTGCTAAGTCTCTAAATCACCAGGGCTGGGCTCAAAATTGCATTCCTAATACCTCAGCCTCTCAGAGTTTTGAAATTACAAGCACATACCACCAAACCCAAGTTATAAGCAGTTTTTTATGTTTAAATTTGAATTTTTAAACAACAGAGCACTGAATTAACATATTGTCAACAAACATGAGAGGACAGTCAGAATTACAAAGTAACAGAGCACTTGAAATAAGTTTCAGTTCGATTCCTTTCTTCCCTATTTTCATTTTGGCTTATGTACAATTACTAAAAAAATGTAGATTTTTTCTCTTCCTTTTAGACAATGCTACATCAGGTTTAACTTTATCATGGACTGTCAATAAAAAAGGCAAACCAAAAAGCTGCAAATAAAGAAAATCAACTCATAAAATTCATAGTGGAATTCCTACATATGTCAAGTACAGACTTAGTGCAGGAAAAGTGACTGCTACATTATCTTTCAGATTTTTAGTTGTGTTTTTAACTGGAGTATTAAATTTGTCCTTTCATTTCTGAAAATAAAAGGTTCTGTTAAGTGAATAGCCTCTTCTGAGTGTACTCAAGTATGTTTGGGAACATACAATTTCACTATAAATGGTCCAACAAGAAAGAAAATATGCATGAGTTTTAGGGTCATGGTTTTCTGTTTCTATAGAAACCCAGTAGAAACTGTAGGTTTCTCTTAAATGGAATTTTATTCACACTGCAGTCCTTGCCTTTAAAGGATCACTTTGCTGTTAATCAAGTATTAGGAATGAAATTAGCAAAAGGATTACATTTGTTTAAAAGAATCCATTTTGCAATTAAGTCACGGCTGTTGAAACGATTCATCCCACCTAGTAAACGTAATCACGTACTTCTAACGCTCCGAACACGGCGGTTACTCTGCATTAGCAACTTGCTTCCCCAGCTTTGCATGGCCAGATCCACGAAAAACTTTCCCCCATAACGTAGCTCTCAAAATTCTGGTTGGGAAGAACTGACAGTATCTCTTTTCTTGTTCCTCTGGGTCTGACTTCACCCATCTGAAATTCCAGGACACTTACCTTGCCGAAACCTACTGTGTCCCATATTTACATTTTCAGAGTGTTGGAGCTTCCTCCGGTTCCTTTCCTTGTTTAATGCTGCCACAAAGTAGTCCTCAAGTGGCTACGTCAGTGGCAAATGTCAGGAGAAAAATGAAGAAAGGAGACTTACGGGAGAGAGTTCGATTCAAAGATTAGAAGTATGGTTTTTCCCTCTAAATTGGGAATCGTCATTAGTATATATACTATTCCCTTCCTTCAAATTTCTCCTTTCCAATATTGCCAAAATCAAAGATTTGGAGTTAAAGTCAAATAATGAAATAAAAGGATATAGAAACGTTGTATTTTAATGCAAATATGCATTACAAATCTCTTACAGAAAAGAACATTTTGTCAATGAGACGTGAAAAATAAAGCTATAAGATGAAATAATGCTAAGATGAGTAAAAATATTTTATGAAATACATGAGGAATAAACCAGTAACTCACAAATTAGAAATGAGGGCAGCCATTATTCAATTTGATATAAACTTTCACTGCGCCAACCTGGGAATCCAACTCAGGACCTCACACTTGCCAGGCAGGCACCACACTTCTGAGCAATATCCCCTGCCCCCTCAAGAATCTTCTACAACAGTAAAAGAGATTCATGCAGCTCAAACTAAGTGTTGACTCTGGGATAGGGATTCTCAAAGGGTTAAAATAAAAGAGGTACAAGTGACATACATACTCTAGCTTGTCAGAACTATAATTGGGAAAAAACAAATTATTTTAAATTAAATTTACAGTTACCAACAGCAAGCTATTGACTCCTTTGAGACTGATTTTATTAGAGATCCTTATTATCACAATCTTTTTGGAATTTCTAACCCATGTAATTCTGTAATTATAAGGTTGGAGTATTAGGAGGCCCATTTTACTGAGAAGAAAAGTTGGGTTTTAGAGAAGTTAAATAACTTTTGCCCCCTACAGGTGAGAGAACTAAGGTTCAGACAAGGCTGACCTGGCGTCAGAGTCCTACTCTTAACCAGCATGTGATGTTGCTTTGTCCATAAAGTTATAATACGATGATAGTCAACTGATTTAATCACTTTTATCCCCGACCTGATACTCTTGCAGTTTTTAAGTGCATTTTTTGAAATAAAAAATCTGAAGCTTTAGGTTATTTACATTCTTCATGGTCCATAATTATTTTTCAAGAAATATTACACACAGTAAATAAGGTAGCCAGTACCAAAGCCCATTTAAATATTATCAATGTCAGAACTATAATCCATGTGTCAGTATGTGGTGCCTCCTATTCTCAAGCTCAGAACAACCAAACATCATTCTGACAAAGATGGGAAAGATGAAACAAACGTAAAACAATTGGAATTGACTTTTTTCCCTGTACAGAATTGAACTTTCAGAAAACCCCCACCAAATATTAGAGCAAATATATATAAGGTACAATTTTGATTCCTAAGAAACAACAAGTATTTGCTAGAATGATACAGTAAATGTAAATTCGGGAGAATCAGTCCTAAAATGACAGAGAGCAGTCCTGACTGAGATGTCTTTCTGGCAAACTCAGGCACGCCTGACAGAGTCAATTGGTGTTCTAGGTGGTCTGCTCAGAACAAGCCTATCACTGGATCAGAGTATGCAGTTAAGGGCAGCTGCTTCAGACGAGTGTAAGAACACATCCTGTGACACTGGAAAAGCTAAATCACTTCTTACCCAGCTTTTCCTTATATAAAATGGAATAATGAAGTCATGGTGCTAAGTAGAAAATGAAAATCACACATATATATATAATATATATGAATACCATGTATGTGTACATGTGTATATGTATATAATTTAAATCATACATATATATGTGGTTCCTCCACATATATATGTATGATTTAAATTATGGACAAATTATATATATATCTATAGGGGGGGACAAAGAGACAGAAAGTGAGAGGGAGGGAGAGAGAACAAATATCGGACAGAAGAGATCTTCGATACCAAAAATAGAAATTATCAGTGGATCTTCTCATGTGTAGAAGGAAATATATTTTTAAGAATTTGAAAACTATTTTATACATTTTTATCTGGTGAGGAAGGGAATATTGGATATCTTTTTTATCTTCTTCCCACCAACGACATCTGTGCATGGAATGAGGAGTATTTCAAATGAGTATTAAATTGCTCTATAGGTAAGTGACAAGAATCTTGGAATTGTCAGTACAGAAAAGATTTGAGGATTGATGAGGTGACAGAAAATGAGAAAAAAATGAAGAGAGGCCAAAATGAACAAATTCAAGCAGAGACACATAAATCCATGGAGCAGGATAGGAAATTTAGTCATTAAGAAGATGTCCAGCAATAATTTTATGCAGATGCAAAAATCTAGGGGCTTCTTACCTGTGAGTAAATCAATAGAGTTGAGTCCCCTCTCTTGACTCAGTTTTAACCTGTGACTGTTGTGAACCCCACTAGCTTTTCTGACCCTTTCTCAAACCCCGCTTGTATAGTTGTTCTTTAGCTCATTTCGAGAGAACTTTCTTCCTCTCATTTGTTGGTCTTTAAATAGAGAGTATGTATAATACAATTGTTAAAGTTAGAAGCCAGAAAGAAATATCTTCTTTTAGGCAAATAAATCATGTTTATTTGTTGTTGTAGTCAGGGATTACAAGGAGAATAATTACATGTAAGACACAGAACTTATACTTTATGATGGTCACCCAGAGTTAAATATAAGAAAGTGCAGGAAGTCTGTCCACAACACTAAAGACCTAGAAAGTCCAGCTGAGAGCCTGGATTCCACAGCAATGCCCTGCATGGGTCCAGGTGAAAACCTAGAGCCATAAAAATGCCTCCCACAAGTCCAACTGGAGGCCTAGAGCCCACGGCAATGACTCATACAAGTCTATTTTATGGATCTGTGCTGTGAAGGCCCAAAAGTCAACGACGGAAGCTAGAAAGTCTATGCCAGCGGAGTGAAGGATCTATACCAGTAAGCCAAGGGTTCTACACTGGAGCCAAGAAGTGACACTCAAAATAAGGACCTGGGCTCCCCTTGAAAGTACCATCACCATCCTCAGCGACAATGAGGTTCCGAACTTCTTCGACGCTGAGAACAGTTGAGTACATATCTGGACCCAGTGTGACAACTTCTGGAGATTAAGCCACACACATCTTCCCTGCTGGAGCCAGGAAGTGATGCTCAAAGTAAGGTCTAGAGCTCCCATAAAGTGAAGTGCAGTTCACTTTATGGGACAAGGTCTCAGCGACAAGGTCCCAAGCTCCTCCTATGATAACAGCTGAATTCATATTGGAGAAACTAGCCATGACAAGCTCCTCCAGGAGAGCTAATGGCAAACAGCAACACTTAGGAGAGCCCACAAAGCCCCATTCTTCCTCTCCACATCTCCCCTTATGCTAGCAACTTTTCTCAGGTGGGCCATCTATACTCAGCACCATGTTGATTTAATTCAGCTGGTGTTAAGTTGACCAACAGTTTTTAATCCATAGCAGCAGTAGTTAAAAACATATCCCATCATGCCTCTGAAAAGGCTTTTAGAGGTTTTGATATAAGTATTTGCAAACAGATAACATTTATATATCTACTCTATAGATAGAAAATAATTTCTTTCAAGTAGTTTAGATGCATATATGGTATATGTTTTCTTTTAAACTGTAACTTAATTTCTTGATGGAAGGAGAAAATTGAATAATTCCTTTGGATTATCAAAGGGATGGTATGGTATCAAAAGAGTTTAAAATAAATGCTGGCTAAATGTTAATCAGTGCATTAATAAAATTCTACCAGTTAAGACACTGAACAGGGCACAAAAAATATTGTCAAATGTCATGACTTTGGTAATCACCTTTTTTATCTAAAATCTATTTCTAATAACATTTCCAGTTTATGATCTATTCCTCAAACAAGGATGAGGAAATTAAATGAATCAATGTTCAGTTATAAAGATATTGTAAAATATATTTTGGTGATATGTCTTTTGGAAATTCTGAATCATGTTTAGTACTATCATTCATGTTACAGTGTTCTCTATATTCTTTTACTTTTCAGCATTCACATGCTTCTATTTTTTTCTCCACCCTCTCTGAACATTATCAGCTGTTCCTCCTCTTCTCTGGTATAAACCTTATTTTCACTGTTTGAGATTGAAGCCAGGGAATTCACACTGACACTTCCAACTGTTTTTTGTTGTTGTTGTTGTTGTTGTTGTGGTTGTGGTTGTGGTTGTTTGTTTTGTTTCATTTTGTTTTTTTACCTTTTGAGACAGGGTCTTGCTATGCAATTCAAGCTGGCCTCAAACTCACAAGGATCCTCCTGCCTCAGTCTCCTGAGTGCTGGGATTACAGAGGTGTGCCACCATGCCTGGTTTATCTCCAACGTTTTCAATTTTCTTTTGTATATTAGGATTTGCTAATTTATTAAATTGCCCAGTCAGGGCTCAAACTTGTGATCCTCCTGCCCCAGCCTCCTGTGGTGCTGGGATCACTGACACACACCAACATCCCTGCTCAGCTTCTGAGCTGAGCTTTCAAGGCTGATGGTCGCTTAGGTTTCCTTGTTCTTCCTCTCTCTCCAATCTCATTCACAGTCATTAGGATAATAGATACTCTCACAATTTCGCCTTTGACTTTAAAAATCTTATTTTGTTTGTTCCAATTTAGGCTTCTCCCCCAATTTTCCCATTCATGCCTACAATTTTCTCCCAAATATCTGCATTTCTCATTCCTGTATCTAACCAATCACAAAAGCCTATTACTTTCTACCTTTATGATAATTTTTCAATTTATATCTCCCACCCCTCATCCCAGCCAACTACTGTACTTTTACCATTAATTTCCTGCACTTACCATTTCATCTGTAGGTTAGTTTTAGTTACGTAAATTGGCTCCTGTGTCTGTAATTTGCCCTCTCATATCCATTACTCATGTAATTGGCAAAATGTTCCTCCTACACTGAGCATCTGACCTTTCTGAGTCCTGCTTAAAATCTGTCAGTTGTTCCCAGTAGTTTACAGAATAAAGTCCAAACTCTTCAATCTGACATATAAAAAGGCTTTGAAACTTTTCAGCTTGAAATTTTATCTGCTGTGCACTGAAATTTATGTCTAAGAAGTATTTAGTTCAGTGAAGTCCCCACCATTATCCACAGGGTTGCATATCCAGCTTTGTACCCCTAAACTCACAACATTCTCCCCGCCTTCTGCCCCTGTCTCCTTGGTTAACTCTACTGGATTCTTAGGGTAACTTCTCAGGATGCCTTTGTAGTTTCCCAAATAGACAGCCTATGCACACCTCCTCATTTCTTCCATCTTCACTTTTGGCTTGTGGCAATCTCCAGTAATGCTGTTCTACTTTACATTTTCTGTATCCACCTATCCCACTGCATTAAGAACTCATTGATGGTAGATGATATGTCTATTCATTCAGTCAATATTCATTCACTGAGCACTTATATAAGATCAGATACCAAGTTAGATACCAAGAAAAGATGTTAGGCAAATATGCTTCCTCTGAACGCATAATCTTTGCACCCATACGATGTACATAATTTCATTTTCTCTGTCTTATTTGTATTTCACATTTATCATGTTATTTATACATTTTCATGTTGGTAAAGGATCTAGTAAAAATGTCTATATATGTAGGTGGATTAGTTTGCACATACATCAGGCTATATGTTGGACTATTACAGGGTCCAACTTAATATGACTTTGATTTCCGATGTCCAGTTCCTCAATTTATATTTCAGTATAGTTTGACTACGCACATATAGTACTATACATAGACTAATGGCAAATTGCAATTGAACAGTTAGCCATGGCAGGAATAACTATACCAATGTGCGTCCTTTCTTTTCCTACACATCACTGGGTACATTTACCCAGATGCTGACATTGGATCCACTCCTGAGTAGGTTTGGCAGTCACTTCTCACTGATTGTAGTACTATTTAACCATTAACCTAATACTGATGATGTGAGTCTCAAGATAATAAAAAGCTGTGTGAAGATGTAGCTCACAAAGCACTTAATGTTTCTAAAAATAACTCATCAATATCAAAAATGTGTCATGTACTAAGGGTGAAATTTGAATTAAAATCATCAATCATTTTTTGAAATACATTATTTCTTAGAACCAGAGCAAAAATCTTATTTTGTTTGTTCCAGTTTAGGCTTCTCCCCCAATTTTCCCATTCATGCCTACAATTTACTCCCTTATCAGTCTTGAAGGTAGAACTACTATTGATACTTTTCCCTTGCCTGTGATGTTACACAGAAAACATAGGGAAAATATTTCTATGAATCCCTTAAAAAATAAGACATCTCCAAATAGAACTAATAATCTTAGGAAATAAAAAATAGAAGACTTCCAATTACATTTGAATTTCAAATAAATATATTTGTTTGCTTTAAAATTCACATTTAAGTGAGTTTCTTGTATTTTATCTCTTAATCTTACTTTCCAAGTAGATATGACTGTGAACAATATAATATTTAAGTAACAAAAGTAAAAGCTTCACTATCATCATGAAACTAATGTTCCTTCACTCCAATTTATATTCCCTTTTCTTATCCTTTGTGAAATATTTTCCTTTTCTCTTTCCTTTGGAATTTATCTAACATTATTAGTTAGTCTTCTGTGATTTTTTCATATTTTAGGACAATGTTGAACTCTCATTATCTTCATGATTAAAGGCAGCTTTCTTTTTGGCAATAATTGCTACTTAATTTCAATTAAAAAAAGTAAAGATTGAGAGAATAATACAGAGAATGTAACTTTGCATTTAATTTCTGTTTTTCAGAATGTTCATTTCCTGGTGATTACAGGATTTTATGGTAGCAGGTCTATTATCACAGACAGTGTATTCCCAGTGGGGAAAAGAAGTGGCAAGATAAGAGGAATGAGGTAAAAGTAAGTAATCTTCCTTTTTGCAAATTGTTTTCAGTAAACTATCTTCATCAAATACATTAGAGCTTCATGTACACCTAAGATTCTACACTTTGATTTGCTTTATTTTTGTGGAAATATAAAAAGGGAATGTAAACAGAATATTCAATGTTACTTACATGAATTACAACAAAAGAACAAACTATTTCAGAAGAGATCTCTGAGGAGAAATTCTGAGAACAAACCTCAGAGGGTGTTTTCTCCCTCTGAGTCTCTGTCATTGGCATGTAAACACATTCCAGTGACCATTTTCATTTCGTTATTAAATCGTGTGCTTTCAACAAATTAATTATAATAACATGTAATTTTTTCCTTGCTAACAAAGACAAGAATCATAGAAAAAGATAAAGTGTCTACTAAGCTAGATCTTCTGGAAATACCACTGTACAGCATAAAGGAGCTTTTCTTAAGCCTAGGAACAGATAATTCCATTTAAAGCATGAAATAAGCTCAATTAGCACACAGTTAGCAAGCTGTACTTTACTGGAACACTATCTCTTCCTGCCTGACATGACCTTTTGCAAAGTAAAGTAGTTTCAAAATTAAACCTCAGATATTAATATACTTTCTTTTCAACCTTTCTGAAGAAAACATGTGCATAAATATGTTCATATATAAAACTCAAATAACACATGACATGCAAGTTAGCAAGTAACTGATCTTGTGTTAAAAGTAATACTCCAGTATTTATTACAGACTTCCTACCAATTCTGATACTTGAGTGATTTCGATTTTAAATTTTAAACATTTTATATATGCCATTAATGAAAAATAGCTGTTTCACAAAGACAGATACAACAATGTTCAGCTTTACATAAGGCACCAAGTATATCAGTTAGTACTTTTGATATGCAAAAGATTCTCTGTCTTAGGTATATCATAGACACACAGTAATATTTGTTTTTGTCTTAGCAAAGTCATAAAAATTTATAATAATGATACTGCTCATATGGGCCATAAATTTACATGAACACTCTACTAGTTAATGAGAAATAATTGAACACTTACACACAACTAGATTTAGACAGTACTTATTCCATTAGTTCTTCTATTAGTCTTCCAAATCAAAATCTCTTTCTCTAAAAGCAGTTAACATAGATGGTCAAAGTGGCCTTTGTCTAGGAATATTTTAAACTTAGTAAATGTCAGTTTTAGTGAAATAGTCCTACTATGTGCTCAATAATCATCTGACTTACATACATAAATACACAATAAATATTTTGTCATCATGATTAAGATGTATTTTTAGGAACTGAGACTAACAACTCAAAGTCATCAAATATGTTGATATCATATTTTTTACAGGAATAAAACAACCTAGCAAGGAAGATGCCTCCATACCTTTAGCTCTATAAGCAATGCAAATTTTAGTTCTTTTTACAGTTATTTATTGATGATCCATAATTACTTTGTTGAACACTGGGTCACAAAAGAAAATTAAAAACATGGCTTCTTTCCTGCATTTGTAGATCCCTTTCATGCAGAAGGGATAAAAATAAAAATAAAAGTGAGGAAAAATGAAATGTATATCCAAAATATCTTGCAATTGATAAGAAGCTGAAGAGTATAAAAATTACAAAGATTTTAAGCCTGGGACTTAGCTCAACAGCATAAGCGCCTGCCTGGTGAGAGCAAGACTGTGAGTTCAATCACTCGTATCAAAAATTTAAAAAAAAAAAATTTTTTTTAAAAAGATTTTAAAAGACTTCATAGAAAATGACTTCTATAAAATTAAATTAGTATTTATGGGGGCTGGGGATTTAGCTCAGTGGCTTAAGCGCCTGCCTGGCAAGCGCGAGGTCGTGAGTTTGATCCCTGGTACCAAAAAAAAAAAAAAAAAAAATTAGTATTTATAAAAAGAACAACCTATGCTTTAGAAATAGAATAAATACAAAAAAGACCAGGTAAAAAGCTTTAGAAAAAAGGCAGGAGCCATAAAAAGGAAGAAATGGAAGGTGCGAGAAAAGGAAGAAATGGAAGGTGCATGAAGATTTTCGGGCACCCTAAATACAATAGTGAGAGTCTGTCATTCCACAGACAACAGGCAACCAATGACAGTTTCTTAGGAGTGAGCTCGTTAAACTAATTGAGAAAACAAGTGCAAATTTAACTAGTAAAATACAAAGAGAAAAGTTGAAGCCAGTACCCTTCATAGCTTTAAGAATGAATTTCTAAAAGACCAGTTTTGACTGATTAATTATAACACACTAAGATAAACTTCCTGAAGGTTTTGTTTTTGGTGTGGTGGTATTTTGGTTTTTGCTGCTTTGGGTTGTACTGTTATTGCTACTGTAATAGACAAGCATGCTTTTAATTGTTTACCATATGACTGGCTTCATCTTACAAGAACTTGACTTACTATCACAAAAAAGCCAAATAACAGGTATATTTTGTGTTTTCTATCTATATGGGTAATGAGAAGACACACAAATTTCTTTTCTTTTTTTTTTTTTTTTTTTGGAGAGTGTTGAGTACAGGGAATGGAACTCAGGACTGACATCACGCTTGCCAGACAGGCACTGTACCACTGAATTATACCCTTGGACCTCAAGACATGCAAATTTAATAATGTATTCTTTCAGAGTATATTAAAAGCAATTACAGCAAGAAAGTGTGGCATTTATATACAGTGTAACACTCTGATATAAATATGAATAAATTGAGTTATCTGTAGAAAGATGGATGCACCCTGAGACTATATTAAATTAAATAAATCAGACACAAAAGCTTTAAAATGGCATAGTTTCTCTTCCATGAGAAATCTAAAATATAAATAAAGATCAAAATAAAAGATAGGTAATAGGAAATAGAAAGACTGTCTTGTCCAAAATAGAGGTGACAAAGAGATGGAAGGAGGGAGTTAGGGAAGAAAAGGAATAGGATAAAAAAGGAATTCGGAGTGTTGTTTCATGTATCAGCTCCCCACAAGGCACCTAACTATTGTGTACTGAAAACATGCACTAATAAAAAGTAAAACTGTAAAGAAAAAAAAGAAATTAAACTTTGTCAAAAACAAAGAAACATTCAAAACCTTATTTAAAATATCTTTTAAAAGCATTGAATTTTTTGTGCTAGGGTTGGAACTCAGGTCTCACCCAAGCTAAGTGAGCACTTTAACACCAAGCTGTCTTTCCAGTCCCAGATCTTTCAAAGTCCAGCTTTCTTAATTGTAAATATGCCAACATCAGCTAAATTTCACGTTTTTCTGAGATAAGATACAGTCTTTGCAGCAGTGTTATATCTAACTCTTCTAACATGTTTGTAATTCAGCTATCATTTTTCTATCAGTTTACAAGTCAAAAACTGGGACTCATAAGTAAGTCCACAAACTCATTTCCATCTTGAACCCTGCACCCTGTTCCATCTATCATGCTGACAGACTAACTGAAAATACTTGTGAATACAGAGATGATAATTACATTTGGGGAGATAATAGGAATCCAGTGTTTTCAAATATATTCAAGACTTTCTTTTACAGGAGACAAATTCAGCATCAGAAACATAGACACACAAGCGCACGTGCGTGGACACACACACACACACACAAATACTCTAAGTAATCTCCCACCAATTATTTCCAGATTTTGAACCAAGAATGTGAATTATTTATATAAATCATATGGAACTGTGAGACAGAATTTGCAAGTTGACTTAATGAAAAATGAACGAGCAATACAAAGTACTTCCCGCCTGTGATTCTTGTTTCTTAGTGTTAGCCTTTAGGGAATTTTGTCATATAAAAATTTTAAGTGGATGTATAGTTTCTGGGCTATTACTTCCATTTATTTGTGTGCAAAATGCATTAATATTAGGAGCTCATCAACTATCAGAATATGTCACGTATTAAGAACACCTTTTAGTTTAAAAATAACATTTTCAATTTTGTTCCAACAGATCTCATTTAAAGAAAAGATATTATTAGAATAAATTCATAGATAAGATCAAAAATTCCATGATGTCCTTGAAATTTTTAAATTAGATAATACCTGCTTTTATTCCCTGAAATATCTTCTTTAATTACCTGCTCTTTTAGTAAAGAACTGAATAAGAATGTTCATTTTTAAAATGAAATATAAATGTCATCTTATATTTATCTAGAACTTCTATTTTCGAAGCTAAGCTCATTTTATGAACTTTAGAATAAGCATTTACGTGTTACACCTGCAGTCTTTAAAGAACACTGTGAAGTTGGAAAACATACCATCATCGGTGATGCTTAGCACCACTAGGTGCTATTTGGTGATCTATTTGGATCCAATTTTTCTCTTTATATGCCTCACATAGTAAACAATGAGGCAAGTCTTCTTTGTGCTTAACTATGGAAGTTGACAGCAGACTTACACATTTTAAAAGTATAAGTAAGTCCTCTGAGATTTACACCTTGAAGTAAAACCTGCTGAGCTCACCTTCAAAATCTCTCAGTGGCAAGATCATGTAGAGATCATGATACCATCTAGAAACCCATTTCAGCAATTGTGAACTCTGACACATGGCTAGATTTCTACCTCTGTGTGAAACTCTGTGTGAAAGACTGCCCACTACTGGGTATGGTGGTGCCCACCTGTAATGCCAGCACTTGGAGACTGAGGCAGGTGGATTGCCATGAGTTCCAGGCCAGCCTGGGTTACATAGTGAATTCAAGGC
>PVJX010019074.1:0-35440 GCA_004027295.1 Dolichotis patagonum
TGATCTTAGCTTGCTTTGCCTTGTTTAAGTTCAACACACATTAAGGTATGGACAGCTGTTTTGAGGAGAATGAGAGACACTATGACAGCCATTCTTGGCTTCCCTAATGTCTGGTCTTGAAGACCTGAAATGCCCTCCTCGTCCTGCTCAGATCAATTCCATACTAGGTTGTTTCATGTGAATTCCCTGTATGTGACAACATGGACAACTATTTGGAAGATAAGAGTCAATATGATAGAGAGTGAATATCTCCGATTGTCTAGTTTTGAAATTTTTGTCTTTTACATTGCTTTCTTGTGATCCACTTTTCTCTGTTTTGTTGTGTTTAATTTTACCCTTTTGATATAATTGCATGTATATTTGAGTGGGTAAGATGGATGACCATATTGCTGTTTTTGCCAGATCGTGGAGCAGAACTGTTAACAGTCTCACTGTTTGAATATCTACTTTACATGTTTTTACTTTGTAATTTGAACAACTATTTCCAAGAAGTCAGTATGTAATTTGTTAAGTAATAATTTCTTAGGTTTTTTTGTTGTTCTTTTCCTTTTTTCCTTGGAATACTGTATTGTTGCTATCCATTATTCTGTTTTATTTTGTTTTGTTTTTTTCTCTTTACATAAAATTATTTTTAAAAGAAAAGAAATTTGTCTGTATATATCTTAGTACCTCCTGCTTTTCCCATTTCCCTTACCTCTCTTTAACCCCTCTACCCCTCCTATTTAAAAAGCTTTGTTTCCATTTTATCCTTTTTTTCTTTTCCCTTCTACCCCAACTCTAGTTTCCCTTTCCTTTTAAAACATTGCTTCCTATTTCACAATGTCTGCTATACATTTCAGTTCTTATTTACACTTTCAGTTTTTCACTTCAGAGATACAATGTGATATCTACATATACATGTCTGATTTATTTTGTTTAAGAGTATGGTCTCAAGTTCCATTCATTTAGCTACAGATGGCTCATTTATTCTTCTTTATGGCTGAGAGTACACTATAGTATGAAAAAACACAATGTCAGTTGATGGATATTTGTGCTGTTTCTAAGATTTATCTATTACAAACTGTGCTGCTATAGACATGGATGCACATGTATCATTATTCTACGGTGCTTGTAATTCTTTTGGAAAGACACCAAAACAGAAATAACTGGATCAAATTGAACCTGTAGTCCTACAGTCCTCCACACTGATTATCACAGTGGTTGCACCAATCTATACCCCCACCTACAGCACTACCAGTGTGTGTTATTGGTCGATTTATCAGTGATAGCCATTCTTTATCCAATGTGATGGAATCTCAGTATTGTTTTAATTTGCATCTCTTGAATGATTAGTGATATTTAACACTTTTTCATGTAGTTATTTGTCTTCTGTAGTTCTTCTGAGTTCTCATTTATTTCAGATGACCATTTTTGAATTGAGTTTTTCAATTTGCAAGGGATCTGACTTTTCATTTCTTTATATGGTCTTTGGTAAGAAAATCCAATGTAGTTAAAATGTCTATATTCCCTAAACTGTTGCACAGATTTAATGTAATTCTAATCAAAATATTATTAGCATACCTCTCAGAACTAGAGAAAACATCCCTAAAATTCATTTGGAACCCAAAGTGAGCTAGTATTGCAAAAACAATCCTGGGTAGCAAAAGCAAAGCAGGAGGCATAATGATGCCACAAAACTACTATGATAAAAACAGCATGTTATGACAAAAAAACACAAGAAAACAAATAAACAAGCAAAAACAGACTTGAGGATCAATGGAGCAGATTAGAAGAGCCAGAAACAACTTCAAACACACTTAGCCTTCTTACCTTTGAAGAAGGGGCCAAACATATTCATTGGAGGAATGATAGACTGTTTAACAAGTGGTGTTGAAAAACTGACTTCTCACATGTCAAAACCTAAAGCTGGATCTCTTTATATCAGTGTGCAAAAACTAAAATCAAAGTGGGCTGAGGATCTAAATATTAAAACTGAAACAGTAAATCTACTGGAAGAGAGAGTAGGTAGAATTGTCGGAGACATAAGTGTACACAAATACTTCATGAACAAAGCACAAACTGCATGAGAAATGCTGCAAAGAAGCAACATCAGGCATTTCATGATATTAAAAATTTTTGCACAGCAAAAGAAATACCCAGGTAGTAAAAACACAAATCACAGATGGGGAAACATCTTAGCTAGTTATTCTTCAAAGGACTAATATTAGAACACAAAAAGAATTGAAAGAATCACACTTTCTAGTCCATATCCACTATAGAATTAAAATACTTTTGATGTTTACATTTTCTTTCAGCCACATTTTGAAAATTTTACTACTAACTCTTTATGCTACTCACCTTTTTTATGTGCTGTCCACATTTTCCATTAAAGCTCAGCATATTAACCATAAATACTTAGAATTTTAAGCTTGAGAAAATTTTAAATTTTCTAACAATGTCTGAAACTTATCCTGGTTTGTTCAAACCATTTTTTTTTCACTTTTTGCTCTTTTGGCATGCTGGTAGTTTTTTCCTGTAGACTTGACATGATGAATCAGGTTTCAAAAAAGTTACATTGATCTTTAGTGCGATGCAACTTGAGCCTACGGTGATGATCATGAAAATAAGGTGTAGAGTTCTCAGTGGAATCACCCAGTTGTTCTTGTACAAAAAAAGTTCACCAATCTAGTTCCAGTCCCAAGGTGACTTTGATCATGTGTTTTGATCTTGATGGAAATGAACAAGCTGAGCTCACATCCAGGAGCAGATGGTGAATGCTGCATATTATAAAGGCTTGTTTTAAAGAACTGATATACAGATAAACACCCGAGAAATGTTTGTACCTCTGGAGCTCCAATTGTCTTGGCTTTTCCATTCCTTCCTTTATACCCTTAATATTTTCCTCCTAAATTCCATGCTTTCAGCTATTGAGACATTTCCCTGGAATTACAGTAATCAGCTGTTACTGAATTTAAAGTAAACCTGACACAGTCAATTGATACATTTTCTTTTGCAATCATTCTAATTGATTCATTCTCATTTTGATTTTTTTCCAGATAACATCCTATTCATCCCTTCTAGAAGCTGCTGTTTTATTTATTTTAAAGTTTAGTCAAGGATTTGGCATCCTCTTGTGTCCATTGTGCCTGTTTCTCTTTCTTGGTGCATTGTCTGCTTTTCATTGTGCCTTTAGATACTCCAAATAGAATTTTTTATTCATGACTTCATTTTTGCTATGAGCTTAATTCTTTGAAAGTTTCACAAAGCCTGGCCTCAGGACCATTTTCCTTAAAGATTTTACTTTCTTACTCAATCTAGAAGAGTTTTCAAAATCCAGATTCTCATTCTTTTAAATTTTTAGGTTTGAGATTGCATGCATAATACATGTTTAAATCAGAACTTCAAACCTTAATGAAGAGAAGCTTGCTCATTGGTGACAGAAGCACAATCTGTCAGTGACATTTTAGATCTAAACCACAGAATAATACACTATTTTGACTGCTTGAAATAATAACCAAACCGTGCTAAAAGTGTAAATTCGAATATTTTGAACACACTTCTGACATTTTCCTAAGGGACTACACAGATCCCTCTTCAGGTCACTCAAAGAAATCTTTAGACTGGGAGAGGTTTCAGTCAGTTCTCTCACTCCACTTTCCCATTCTTTTCGTGTAGAACTACAACCTGTCGTTCTTTTGCTTACCACTTTAAAGAGTGCAGTGTCAACTGTGATACTGATGTAATAGTTCCTACAACTTCTATGTCTATTTTAGGATACATGACATGAATGAACCCATAAATATTGCTAGAAATAATGCTCAGATTGTGAGTATCAAAAAATATAATTGTATAATTTGAGAATGGGTGAATTAAGAGTTTATTAATGAAACAGAAGTACCAATAAAACATATTATGTTTTAAAAGTGTTGCATGTTTTGGTACATAGATTTCAACTTTTTAAATATTAAATTTCTTATTAAGTTTTTGTAGTGTAGAGGTATGAATTTCAGTGGGAACATCTTATTCAGGAAAAGAAGTAAATGCTCCCTGAAGCACAGGACTGTGTCAAAAAGACAAGAGAGTTACATTGGTGTGATTTAATTTCATAGATAATGTAACTGATTATTGTCATTTTGTTTAATTTATTGAAAAAACATTACAATCCACAAAGTATTAATGATAAAAGCAAAAAGAAAAGAGAAGAAAGAGATGAAGCAAGGACAATAAGTAAATAGAAAGAAAGAAAAATTTTGTTTAAAGAAAGTTGTTATACAAATATGAAGTAGGAATGCAAGAAATAGAAAACTATCATTTGGCCGCGACCTATGTAATAATGATTGTTATATACAATTTATCCTTTATCACTTTGTATTTCAGAGTTATATATTTAGAAATACTAACACTTTTCAGAAAATTACCTCTTCTTTTATTCTTCTTGTTGATAAGGGAAAATGCATCTTATGATCTCAAATAATATTCCTTGCCATGCACATTAATACATCTCATTAATACAGCCATTTCAACTGTTCTTGTGTTAATATTTACATGTTTTTAAAAAAAATTTATTTAAAGAGAAATAAAACAACAGACAAAACAGAAAAATGGTAGCAACAATACAGAATTCCAAAGGGAAAAAAATAAAAGAACCAAAAACAAAAAAACAGACAGACAAAAAAAAAACCCCAACAACAACAGCAAAAAAAAAAAAAAAAAAAACACTAAAAAATTGCCACTTGATACGTTATATACTCTCATCATTGGAAATAGTTGTTCAAGTTACAAAATTAGAGCATACAAAGTAGACATTCAAACAATGAGACTGTTAACAGTTCTGCTCAACCATCTAACAAAAACAGTAGTATGGTCATCTATCTTACACGCTTAAACTTACGTGCAATTATATCCTTTAGAGCCCCCTCTTTCCCTCCTTTTTTTTTACAGTGGCAATTACACATTTTGGGTTTTATTACTCTTACATTTCTTATTACTTTTTACACTAGAGAAACAATATGATACTTATAAATATGATTCTTATTTATTTCACTAATAAGGATGGCCTCAAGTTGACTCTATTTTCCTATGAAGGCCTCAAGATCATCCTTTTAATGTTTATATGTTATATAATTTTATGACATTTTACTTTTAGGTTATCTATTTCTGTATATTACAATTGAGTTTCTTGCATATCGTAGGTAATTGAGTTTCTTTATTCTTTTTCCCATCAGATGACACCTCTCTTTAGATAGCTGATGTTTTGTTTTTGGTACTGAGGATCAAACTCATGACCTCATGTTTGCCAGGCAAGTGCATATGCCACTAAGTTATACCCTGCACCACAGGCACTTGTTTTTTTACATTCAATGTGGTTATCAACATTATTATGTGTAAGCCTGACATTTTACTATTGGTGTTATGTTTGTGCTTTCTGCTTCTTCTGTTTTCTCTTCTTGATGATGTGAATATATTTTGGCATTGAACTTTACTTTTCATACTGGGTTTGTCTACATTACTTTGTAATAGTTTCAGGGGCTGATTAGATAGAAAGGTACCTTTCTACAACATACTTAGCTTAATATTTCAGTACTTCAAACATATAAGATTGCACAATTCCCTATAGAATGTTGATTTTGTTTTATAGCAGACAATTAGATAAGTATACAGTGTAAGTTTTTCTTTAATCTCATGTTCTGTGAATTATGGTCCCAACCTCATTGTACATCTCAAAGCCTTCGCTATGCTATGCTATTTTGAGTCTCTTTTTTTGCATATGTGTGGTAGGTCTGAGAGTTATTTTTCAATTCACTTGTCAAAAACTTTCTTATGATGTTTAAGATCTTTTTTATACATCTATAGGTCTGGTGTGAACCTGGGGCTTGTATAGCTTCACGAAGGGAATTAGGAATTCTTTCTCGCACAGACATAGCACTCCATTAGACTCTCCTACAAGGACAACTCCTACAGGGGTTCACTTGGTCAGAAAGTGTCTCTGAGGTTACAGTATCAGATTTGTGGAGCTTCTCTTTTGGGTGGTACCTTTTCAATTGACACAGTAAGAAGGACAGAAAACAATTGTTGGTGACCCTTTACCCTCTCTGGGAGCATAGAAGCACCTTTGCTTGGGTTTTCTGCTTAGAAATATGGGGTTTCAACTGTGATTTTAGTGGACAGTATCACCACAGCCATACCCCTCATCACTGGAGTCTCCCTCAAGGCAAATCTGCAAGTGAGAATAAAGTAAGACCGACACTCACATGCAGCTAGTTTTTATGAATTTTACATCTCTTTCTAAATTTACTTGCAGTGGTCGTCAGATAGTTGATGTTTTCCATCTTGTAAATTTTACCAGGAGATACAGTTTCCATAGCACAAGGACTGGGATGTCTCTCTGTGATAGAGCTCTTGCCTTGCATGCACAAACCCAGGCCCAGAGTTCAAGCCCCCCCCCACACACAAAAAGTAAATAAATAAAGAATATATAGTTTACTGGAAGAAAACAATTCTGTGTCCTTTTTCTTTGGTGATCAGGAGAGTTACAACAAAACAGGAGCTGTGAGATAGAGTGCATTCATGTTAATTTCTGCACACGTCCTTGGTAACCTTTCTCATACACAGAGCATGAAATCGGAGTCATTACAGACTAAAATTTGTTCATAAGATTGAAACCATCGAGGGGGAATCCAGAGTCCACGAAAGCCCAGCAGGAACACGAGTTACCAGACCCGGAGTTACTGTTCGCATCTGGCCACAGAGGGTCACTCAGGCTCGAGGTAGTCTGATAGCTGCCCATTTCCATTTAGACAGAAGAGCTGTCTCAAACCACCAAGGAAACTGAAAAGGTTAACCTACCTCAAGCTGCCTGAAAAACACAGGAACTTGATTCATTCCTGGTCTCTTATTGCTTTCACAGAGAAGAAACACAGTTGGAAAAGTTAAATACAAAATCAGTATTCATATTTAATGTAGCAGGACCAGGGTATAACTCAGTGGCACAGCACCTACGTGGCGAGTGTGAGGTCCTCAGTGCGGTTTTTTATTTTTTCATAAAATAATACTGTAGCATCTGATATATAGATTGAAATGTACTATGTAGAAAGAATTATCACTTCTTTGTGAACTGAGGTATTAAAACCTAGATAAAGTGAGCACCATAGGAATCTATACATATGTTTCTACTTGAACTTTTCATGCAAATTTAATTACTATGAAACCACCTATTTTAGTTGTATTTAAAATCATTTTAAACAATACATGTGAAAAATTAAAGCAAGTGTTATAAGAGGAATTTTCACTGATAGAAATTCTGGCTTTGCAACATGGTCCTATTTTTAAATCTTTAAATGATGCAAGAAGTATGTAGTGTAATTTCAAAGATATTTGGTTTAGGATGAAGCTGTTCAAAGCAAGAGGCTAAATATGTATAAATGCTTATCAGTGAAACAAACAGTGAAGCCCTGTGCAACCTTGTTTTTAACCTCACTAAAAATAAGAAGAAAGCTTTACCTCTCTGCTAGATTTATTAATCAGGTTGTATACAAGATAATATTTTCAAACCAGATGTTTGTTTATGTTTCTAGTGAAGGATGCTCAATAAATGGTATTAGGTTCCCCTTTGTATAGTTGGGGTGATAGGTCAGCTGGTCAGGACAGGACCCACAGTGGAAGAACAATAGCAATTCATCAAGGAACCAGATAAGAGAGCTTTTTATGGGGAAAAATGGTTTGTAGCCAGATTACAACCAGGTTATTGATTCATTCAATAATTATAAATATATTATTGTGATAGTACAAGCATATAACAGAATAAGGCAAAAATTTCTCTATATATTATATTTTTATGTATAAAAGTATTTTAATATGTAAGAAAATAAAGTTATTGCTATAAAAATGAACAATGTTTGAAATAGACTGTTTATAAAATAATGGAGAAACATGTTGGCTCATGAATGTTCCCACTTGTGAAAAAATGGGTTCCTAGACAAGAACTTTCAACAAAACTTTGCTTCATTTTGCAAACTCCAGAATGGGTGACAAACGTGACTATGGTCATCTTCCCCACACAAACACCAGTTCAGCTCTCTACAAAATCGTATAACAAATTCACCAAGTTTCCAGTTTACATAAATGATTGTAGGCTAAATTATGTTGCCATTTAAGGAAAACTGCATGTGTATGGATGCACATGCATCTTGCATTTAATTCTTCAGTCCACTGTGTGTTGATATTTGTAACAAGTGAAAGTTAGGGTCAAGTTTCATCCTTCTAATTTCTTGCCCACACACACTCATATTTTAAAATTTATTTAAAAAAATAAAAGACAATTTTTCATGGGGAAAGACACTGAGTTATTGGAGTAAGGTAGTAAAAAGATTTGAAGTTCAATGTAAGTCTTTCAAAATAATTCCCATTGCTTTTACATATTTCCTACTTAATACTTTAGTAAAATAAGATTAAAAACAGAAGAAGAAAGTATTATTAAAACAAAATATTATAATGTAAAATTCACTTAAGTGAATTGTGTTATAAAATGTGCTACAGATTAAAAATAAAGGCTATATAATATTTAAAGCAACCTAATTCACAACCGATTTTGTTAATGCTTTTCCTAGGAACGTAAATTCTCCAAACAATCTTTGTATTTATGCACATCTCTTTTCCCAATTTTGCTGCAAATTTCCACAACCTTCCTTAAGAGAGTTCTGCATGGTTTCAAAAATATCCAGTGACCTACATACAACTCAGATGTACTTACATGCCATCCAAATTGCAGGCATTTCAGCTCTTCAGTGTTCCCTTCCCTTTCCTAAACTCAGAATGACAGCTTTGCCTCCTTCGTGACCTCGCTGCACTTGAACAGGAGGGGTTTCCAGGTCTGAGAAGGCCAGGGCCTTTGCACGACACAGTCTCCCACGGAGCATCTCCATCTCTCCATCTAGGTCAGGGGATTCCAACTGAGACCAACACTGTCTTCCTGAAGCTGCAGAAAGGCTCTGTCTCAAGTCTCTTGTACTTTTTCAAAATGTCAGTTTATTTTTCTGTACATTATAGTTCAGCAGTCGCTTGTCTCACATGTATGTATATTACATAGAGAAATATATATATATATAATGCACATTTATGTAGATATTACTCAAATTTTAATAACAGATCATTGTGGTCTCCTAAAGAACTATTACTAAAATAAGTTTAAAGGACTGTGTGACAGACACAGCTGATTGCCTAAAAAATATCCATCTTCTTTCACCTCACTAAATCCCACAGCTGGTTGCCTAAAAAATATCCGTCTTCTTTCACCTCACTAAATCCCCATTCTGTGGCGGTATTATATTCCACTAGAAATGCATGTTCTTCCAGCTTTTCCATCTGGCAGCTTGATGTGACAGCACTGCATACTTCTGGACAGGGCCATCTCTCAGTGTGCTTAGGATACTAGGAAAATTTTATTTGGGGCTTTCTTTTATATAAATAGTTTGTTTTAAATCATACTGTAGAGACTTCTGCTTTTGATTAAATGTGGCAGACATACTTTTCCTTATCCTTCTTTGTAAATGCAAATAAAAATTGGGACATTATACGTAGAACAGTGTATGAACAATGGAATAAAGATAGCAGTCTGTGCAGGGACTTGCAGAGCTGACGAATGACATGATGGGAAGTTTCCTAGGTTATCTTCTTTGCTTCTGGTATCCCAGATTATCAAGAAATCCCAGTAACCAAGAAAACAGACAAAAAAAGTCTCCATTGACATTTTCTTAGTCATAGTACCAGCAAAGGAGTGCCCTAGCAGGCAGAAACAATTTGGAAATACTCCAGCCAAATACCACACAAAAATGGGACCCTACTCTTAACAGCACAGAGCGAGGCTCAGTGGCCAACCTGGGCCTCTGATCCTGCGGTGGAAAAGCAAGGAGCCCTGCATTCATCTGTGTGCGAAACCAGCTTAGTCATCAGCAAGGAGCAGTGAGCAGCTCCCTTTGCAGAGTGTGAAGGTACCACGTGCAAACGCTTCACTTCATTCCCATCTCCAGGTATGGAGAAACCCCTTTCCCTACCCTTAGAGAACTTCAGAGGAGTTCCACTGGATTGTCCCAACTCCAGGAATGCTTAGGAGCCCTAACGCCACATCTTCCATTATGTCAGTGAGGGCATAAAGGGAAGAAATAACAAAGTGCTCTCTCCCTAGCCAAGGTCATAGAGTGTAAGCCTAGATGGGGACCTGGACTAAATAAAAATCCCAAAGCAAGCTCTTCTTTTTGCGGGGAGGTGGGGATACCAGGAACCAAACTCAGGAGCTTGCACTTAGCAGGTAGGCACTTAGGCTGCTGAGCTATATCCCCAGCCCAATTCTTTAGAAAACTATCATCACTACTAATGTAGTCCATCAAGGCCTCAAGACATAAAACCAACACACCAAAACCAATTCCATTTTGAAGTACTAACAATAAATACAGTATTTGGCTTAAAAAACATGAAAATGCAGTATTGTTTCCAATCACTCAAAGAAAGGAAGAAGAAAAAAGAAAAAAAAGAAACAGAAAATAAAGATGGGGAAAAAAGAGAAGATAAAAGAAGAAAAGCCATGAAAAAACAAAAGGAAAGACAGATTTAAGTCTATCAAAAGGTTTTTATCAACTGTGGGATGAAATCATAAAATGCTGATACAGAAAAAATATCTAAAATGCATACCTGTCATGGAGATGTGATATGAGCTGAAGAATTCAACACAGAGAAAATGTTAATTTCTATAATTTAATTTATAGGTTCAATATAGTTCATATCAACATCTGAGCAAGACTGTTTTGTGTGAGTAGAGACAATTTACAATTGCTATAATTTTTATGGAAAGTCAAAGCAACTTGAGTAACTAACATTCAGAAAAAACAGAACAAATTATTTTGGATTTCCAAACCCAAAAATTAAACTTAAATTCAAATTTACAACACTTTTAATAATTAATAGAAAATGGAACATAGATCTAAATGTCAATTGTAAAAGTATAAAATTTTTAGAAGAAAGCATAGGGCAAAATGTTTTGGCCCTAGGAGATGGGAAAATGTACAAGATTTATCAAAATTACTAACTTAAGCAATTAGAGAATGGGAAAAATATGAAGAAATAATTCATTGAAGGAAGTTATGATGGCTGTCTTTACGTGTCAGGTTGCCAGAAGTAAGGAATTCACATGTAGGGAGTAAGATAGTATTTTCAAGTGTGTCTGTGAGGACATTATTGCAAGAGATGAGCACTTGAATCAGAAATATAAAGAGCAATGCTGCCCACATCAGTGTATATGGACACCTTCCAATCTGTGGAGGGGCTCAGTAGGTGAAAATATAGAGAGACAGTGAATTCAGTCTCCAGAGATGGAGCAGATATATTCTTCTACTAATGGGCATTGAAACTCCTGAATAGTGGGTCTCAGGATTCATAACATTGAACCACCAAGCTACTCAGATCATCAGCCTTGATGGAATCAGCAAATCAATGGAATAGATAGATATTTTTGACAATATCAACTGACTTAAAATTGTTCTATACTGGGTTTTTGTTATAGTTTTCATCTACAGTGTCCTCCCAAATTACCAAACAATTTGAAGGTCATCACTAATGTTGACCTCCTGCTCAGAGGTGGAGCCTGGGGTCAGGGTAGGTCACCAGTGGTATGACTGGAAAGTTGTGTTCTTGTCCCAGACTCCTGATCTTTCTGATTCCTGGGTACCATGAGTTGAGCACAATTTCTCTGTCATGTTCCTCTGTGTTCTTGGTCCTGCCTTGAAATCAGCAGTCCATGGACTAAATCAATGAGCCAAAATAAACCTCACCACCTTTAAGTGTCCACGTTGGGTACTTTATTCTAGCAACAAGAAAGTAAGCATGGCAATCTCTGTGCAAGACTCAGAGTAAAGAGAAATCTAACTTTATTAAACTTCGTATTGTTTTAAGCAACTCACTGATTCTCTAACTGTGTCATTGTATATTTTCTCAAATCTCACAGTAACTATTTATAGGACAATTAATTGTTTAAGCACTACCTTGAACACTTACACTTCATAAAAATCCAGAGTGAGGCAGTATGCTTCTCGTGGAGTTAGAAAACAGCAGAGATGTAATAAAAGTAAATGGAGAATGTGAAGAAATGGGGAGGAAGATGTAAACAAGAGGATATGAACAACAGGAGACAGAACAGCAGACAAATGGTGCTGTGTCTCACCTCAGCTGGGTCATCTGGAGTAACTCACACAGTGTGCTGGTTGCTTATGCCAACACAAGAGACACAATGATTTGTTACACAATGCAGCACTGTGCAGATACAATACCGCTGGTTACTGTCAACAGATTTCAGAAAGTGCTCACTCTGCTTTGCACCGCACTGGGATGTGCCATGTGAGGGACAAGCAGGAAAATGGAAAAAAGATGGACAGAAAATGAAGTTAATTAAGAATATATAAAATATATCGACAACCCAATTTAAGTCTTCTTAGTTACAGCAAAGCAATTTAAACTTTTAAGAATTTATTAACTATTTGTAGAATATGGTATTTGTTGACCATTTTGAGAAACCCATTAGATGAACTTTGAAAGAAAGAGGTAGTATGGAAAATTTGAGTATCATATGGCTTGCACTATGTAAGGTTAAACATGCATGTGTGAAATTTTCTTTGCTTTTTGATTTTGTTTGCTTGTTTGTTTGTTGATGAGCTGGGGCTTCGTGTAGATCAGGATGACCTAGGGTCTATAATACACCCAGGCTCCTGCCTCTGTGTCCTGAGTGCTGAGGTTACATATATGTGCTACTATGCCTAACTCTAAATTTTCTACATAATAAAATAAATAAATAATAAAATGAATTTTAAAATGCCCAAAAAAGCAGTTAAAAGAAAGCAAAGGTAATGGAATGATCAACCAGAAATTTGTAAAAATTGCTTTAATAAACAGATTGGTAGAAGCAGAATGAAAGAGATAGCTAGACACAAAATTTCTGATATTCATTTAATAGGTTAGTGACTTTTAAACCATGGAAATTACTAATAATTTCAAAGACAAAATTAATTCATGAAGACAAAAAGACTGAGTAAAATAAAATGAGATCATTAATTATCTGTGTATTCATCTCCTCACAAATCTCTAACTCTAGGAGATATTTTTAATGTCTTCATAAATTTATTTTTGGAATGTGAAATAGTTGGAATAGTACAATAAGAAGCATTTTCAGATTGGTGTCTTTTACTCAATAAATTTGTATTTAGGATTCCTCCAATGGTTTGATAGGTCATTTATTTTTAGTATTGAATGGTATACTTTTTGTTCATAAGTCAGTTTACTTAGTCATTAGTGTTGGATGCATTTTGGTTACTTACAAGTTTTGCATTAGTGAAAAAAGCTGCAATAAACCCTTCTGTGCAGATTTTTGTAAGAATGTGTCTTCTTATTTCATCTGGGTAAATAAAAAGAAGCATGATTCCTGGATTGCATATTTCTTCTCCCGGATATGATCACCTACAGTTATTTTTACTCTTCCCACATGTAATAATCAATGAGGCCAAGGTGCATGATGATATTTCTGATTCTAATTCAGTGCTTCAGTGTTTATACTCATTTAGTACTTACTGTTATGTAGTAACAAAATGGTTCCAATTATCTGTGATTTTTTATATTTGTTCAAATCTAATGAGTATGCATAGCATTTTCAAAATTTCTAAGTCATATCATTGTTAGAAAGAAATCGACCAACAAAAAATTTTAGACATATTTTGTTTGCCTTAAACCTTAAAGAATATAACTAAAGCAATCTTTTCTGAAGTGAGGTGGTAGATTTTTTTATTTATTTCCTTCAGTGTGAATGCCATAGTCAGGGTTTGAAAGCAATAGATGTAACATGGGACATATAATTCATAGAATTATTTTTTAGAACTCACCAAAAAGTCAAATGCAGAAGAGTACAGGAGATCTGTCCATGGACTAGAGACCCAAAGAATCCATCTGAGTGCTTGGATCCCATGACAGTGACTCCAGTGGGAGACCTAGAGCCCAGAGAATGGCTCATGCAAGTCTATATCAAGGGTCTGAAGTGGTAAAGCCGAAAGATCAGTGATGGAAGCTAGAAAGTCTGCATCAGTGGGATGAAGGATCTTTGACATCAGGCTGAAAGAGCTGCACTGGAGTCAGAAAGCTACACTTGAGGTAAGGACCAGAGATTCCCTAAAGACAAGCACAGCCATACTCAGTGACTGTAAGGAACTGAGCTTATCTAGTGAGAACAGCTGAGTTCACATCAAGAATACTACTAACATGACAAGCTTCTCCAGGAGAATCAACAGCACACCATCTTCTCCTCCAGTTGTCCTTTTATACTGCTTGCATCAGTCCTTAGGTGGACCTTCCACACCATTCTGAATCATTTCAGCTGGTTGTCACAAGTTGACCATTAGTTATCCCACCACAGTGGATAAACTATACATTTGCAAATAGTTAGATTCATTCTTCACAGTTGACCTTTCCTTCTGGAACTCAACAAATCCTTGATTTTTACAAAGTTGTGTATTGTAAATTTATCTTTTATGGTACTCAATTCTGTGGGTTTGCAAATATAGATTATGTATCCACTGTTATGGTATCAGAAAAACTGTTCAATTACACTAAAATCTTATCTATAGACAACAGTTTCTTGTGGTATTTTTTTGCTATTTTTAAATGTCTGAGGGATTAGTAGTGGTATATCTTTTTATTTATGATGTTTGATATTTGAAAACTGTGTCTTAATCATTCTCAGTACAGGTTCATGCTTTGTATTGAACCTTTCAAGAAACATGTTTTTTATTTCATTTAATTTATCTCTTCATATGTTTTCTTTGTTAAAGAATATGTGTTTTTGCTTTTGTTATGGCTCCTCTTTTTCTTGCTCTGAGCTTAATTTGCTCTTTTTCTTATTTACTAAGGCAAAATTTATTTAGTCAAAATTATTTTTCTTTTCAAATATAATGCTTGAATTCTAGTCTTTTTCCTCTAACCATTGCTTTACCAGAAGTTCTGAAAGTTTAGTATTTTAGTTTTGCTATGGCTGACAGAAGCACAAAAACAACACCTAAGATTTGGACGCTGATTTATTTTATGTTGACAGACACTGATTGGAATTATTCCCAAAATATCAGTTCCTAATCTCTGGTGATTTGCAAGTGGAAAGTACAGAGGCACAATGCCTTGTTAATTGGTTTTTTCAATATGCATCACAGTGAGCAGCTGTGCGTCACAGTGACCAGCCAGTTTTAAGAAACAAAAATATCGGTAACTGTAATGGGAGCTACTACCTGGGCAACTAACAAACTGAAGTACACTACTTGGGGCATCTTGTATTACACTTTACTTAATTCTAACTAGCTTTTAGTTTCTCTTTAGATTTCCCCTTTACCCTATGAGTTATTCCACAGTGGTTTTTTTTTTTTACAATTCTGTATATTTTCCAAACATATGCATTTTGTTATTTGCTATTTATTTTTGTTGTTAACTGAAATTGATTTATATGATGTAATCCTTTAGATTTTTGAAGATTAGTTCTATGGTTCACAATAAGGACTGTCTTAGTTACTTTTCACATTGCTTTGACAAAATACTCATTACCCAAAATTAAGGAAGGAAAGATTTATTTAGCTCACAATTTGTAGAGGCTTCAGTCCATAATCAGCTTGCTCCTAGGCAGGGTGGCCTGGCAGAAGAGCAACATCTCACGGCAGTGAAAGAGCAAAAGCAGCAAGAGCAAAAGGAAGGAGAGGAGCAAGTCTCTTTTTCTCCCTTATATCATATGCAGGTTACTCGCCCTAGGGAGGCTGTAGTACTCACACAGCCAATCCCATCATTAGACAGTGAACCATTCACTAAGTCCAGATTCAACCACCTCCAAAAAGCCAACCTCCCATAACTTCATGAGGCTTTTGGGGAATCCAGACACAAACCATAATAAGGCCTATTTGGATCAATGTTCTTTCTAGATTTTAGGACTTTTGTTGTTTATGGTGCATTGTGAATGCCTATTTTGCCCAGAATGCAAATGATTATTTTTATATCTGCAACCTTATTGATTTTTCTCCTTACTTGGTTTATCAATTTGCAGGGGAAGGAAATGTATGTAAGTCTCAACTTGCAATTTGAACATGTCTATATGAGATCTATTACATATTTTATATGGGAAGCTCTGTTGTTTGGCAAATAGAACAATTTAGTTTTATGTGTTTTGGAGAATTGACTTATTTATCAATATATTATTTTCATTTAACTTTATTTCAGCTTATAGATCCAAGTTTCTTATCTGTGTTATATTATTTCTCCCCACTGAATGTTCTTTAATATTCACTGTTTTCTTTTGTTAATAGATTCCTTCTGTTTGGTAAAGATTCTTTATTTAACGGAGGTAGCGTGGCCGAGCGGTCTAAGGCGCTGGATTAAGATTCTTTATTTATTCCTCAATTTTTAAATGTTATTTTCTTTAGGAATATACTTATAGATTGACAGTATTTGTTCTTTCATCATTTTAATACTTAAATATTTGAAACATTTGAAAATGATTATTTTTTTCATGCTTGAGTGAACTATGACCATAAATCATCTGCAATTTTGGTCACTGTCTGCTGTAGTTAACGCACCCATCACCACTCATGCTGCTTTTACTTTTATTGTGATATTTTGAGATTAAATGTGTTTGACATATATCCTGTTTGCTGTTTAGTGAGTTTTTTTGGATTTGCAGTTTATAATGTCATTAATTTGGGTAAAATTTGGGGCAGTAAGTGTATTTATTTATATATTGTCTTTTTGAGAAAAGGTTTCACTATATAGCCCAGGGTGACCCTGAACTCACTCTGTAGCCCAAGGTTGGCCTCAAACTTGCATCAAATCTCCCACCTCAGCCTCCCAAGTGCTTTGATTTCAGCTGTACTCTACCAATCCTGCCTTTGTATTTTTATCCGCTTTTTTTCCTCCTTCTGAGGTTACAAATTTCACAATAGTATATATTGACCTATTGTCATTGTCTGCTGTGTTTCATGTGCTTTGTCTTTATAGTTCATGTTGAGTAGTTTTTACAGTTTGAGTTCAGTTATTCTTTTCTTTGTTATTTAAATTCAATGATGACTCACAGGAATCATTGTAATTCTTGTTTTACTTATACTTTTATAATTTGGCAATTTCTTCTCTCACTTTATATGCCATCTACATTTTCCATTATGACCTTTAACTAATTGACCAGTTATTTTAGAATATGCTAGATGGTTCTCCCATTTGTGATGTGTGATTTGATTCTGATATTTGTGTTGTTTCTTCATACTCTCTTATTTTTTTTCTTCTACTATTTCTTACTGAAAGCCAAAACTATGTAATACATTGAATACCAAGCAAGGTTTTCTATCTAGGTTTTCAGTGTGAAAATCTGTTGTTCTGATCAGTCTTGGAGCTGAGCATTAGAGTAATGGTACCACAGGCTGTAGATAATACTTGGTGTTGCCTATGCACTGATGCGTGGTACTTCATGTGTGGAATAATTAGCCAGGTAAGCTTTATCAATGTTTTTCTTCTAGCCTTTGACATTTCTGCTTTAGTTTGTGCACGCGTGCGTGTGTGTTGCTTGTCAAATAAAATCTGTACCTTTACTACTAGACAACTTACATCTCTCTGGATTTTCTTTATTCTTCCTTGTATCCCTTTTTATCAAGGCTGTAGAGCATTGTTTGGTCTTTTGACTAAGTCTAGTCTTAGTCTTCAGCAGTCTCTGGTTTCCGTTCCTCCCTCAGGGATAATTCAGATGTTGGCAAATATCTGTGCCTTTCTCCAGTGGATACTTTTTAAAAAATTCTTTTTCTATTCACTACTTCTAAGTTGACAATAGATTTCTACCGAATCCTAAGGCTATAGTTACTTTTCTCTTTCCTTTTCAGGGAAAGGCTTTTGATTTATAGATAAAAGAGAGAAGATTGATGGAGACTGGTAACTATCTACAACTGCCATCAGGAGAGAACATCAAACTTCTCATAGACAGTCTTGGTGGGTGCCTCATAGGAAAAGCCTACGAGAGGTCAAACCTCTCCATGTCTGAGGTCCCCATGTCAGTCCACCATTGGCCTCCAGCTATTCTCTAAAAATTTCTAATATAATCTTACCATCTCCTATGGTGTGTGCAACACCTGCCCTTGTGGGAAACTCTCAGGTCCCGCAGCTCCTGCAAGAGCTGACCTGGAGATTTCCCGTGTGTTGTTTGCTCCTAAACTCAACTTTATGATGGATCCCAGAAGGTTACTGATATGAAATTGCTTGTTAATAATAATATGACAAATCAGAATGTGCTAGATTATGTAAAATAATGAATTGAGACTTCAGAAGAGAAAACACGGGAACTAGTATGGATAGTGTTCTAAACTTAAAAGGATTAAATGGAAAATAATGCCAAACATAACCTGCACATGGATGAGGAAAAAGACAATTATAATGTATAAACTGCTTGGAAGACCAGCTTCAAAGAACATAATGAATGTTAGTTCATGGATAAGTGAAGGGATTTGAATGGAGATTTACAAGAAGTAACAAAAGAACTTAAATGCAACAGTAGAGGTATGTACAGGAAGTTTTCCTCATTCTTTATAAACATAGTCTGAAGTATGAGAAATGAAATATAATGTATGAAAGTTGCTTATTGTAAAAGAAAAGAAAAAACCCAACACACATATGTGGGCACATGAACACACAGGTATATGTGTGCATGTATGTGGGATCTATATATTGATGAAGGCATTAAACATGGCAACAGTTTACCATAAGTGAATTTGTCTTAAGGGTAAGTACTTTCTCATTGTCCTACTCTTCAAACATTCTATAGACACAGATATTTTGCAGAATTTTGAGGGAATAAAATCTGCAAAGCACACATCAGTGAAATTAAAATAACAAGAATGCCATGATTAAATTTCAAGTAAATAAATCATTTTTTTTCAAAAAAAGAAGTGATAATGGAACAGCTAATGTAAGTGGAAAGTGGTATAATTGTCAGTATATGTTCTACATGTGTGGGTGTGCTTTAGTGTGCAGTTTTCACTCTTAGTGAGTCACGTGTATAAAACAGAATGATTTATGATAATATACTCTCTATTCCCACCTGTCCCGAAACTCATGCCTCTTCTCCAGAATCAATTTCTCTAACCTATTTTTGTCTTTTTATATAATATTTTTATTGTGATCTCCCAGAATGGTAATTAATCTTGTTATGTTTATGTACTAGGTGAATGTATAAATCAGAAGCTAAGATTATTCTTACTTCTTTATGGATTATAAAAATTATAAGAACAGTTTTTTAAATGGTAGAATTTTTGCTTTCTCTTTTATATGACTAAAAGACTCAAAGATACAAGATGTGTTGGGTTAAAAAGCAAAAAGAGCACTATAAAAGCTGTTAATACTCTGTGAAATTAGTGCAAAGTCTGCAGTGAGAATAGTGGACGTGTCTCCTGGAGTAGCTGTTGAATGCTTACTGATTCACTGGAAAAGAGAGAAGTATAAACTTAAGGTATTTATGTGACTAATGAACACTTTAATACTACAAATAAGTTTTCAGTCCGTCCATTCTGAACCAATCTCCCCATATTGTCCCTACTCTAGCCAAACTCTGTCATACACATGCTCAAACACTGTCCTCAAAAACCCAAGCTGGCCAAGGTTACTGAAGGAAGCTTCAACCTACAAGTTTGGTCAGGAGTTAATGCATTCAGTAAAAACTGAATCTGTGTTGTGCCAATTGCTACACACTGTGGTAGGGTAGTCCTTCTCTATATTCAGTATCTAGGTTCATGAAGAAAACTGTCAAAAATATAGATTTTGTGAGCTTACACAAAACAAGCTGAACTAGCAACTTTGGAGACAGGGCTTAGCAATCAGCATTTGAATTGGCCATTCATGAAATGCTGGTGTACAATGAATATTCAACAGCACAGTATTAGAGTAAAGGAATCTCCACTACATATTTATGTTTAAAGAAAAGGCTAATGCTGACTATGAGTACAGACATGTTTTTTCAGGAAAGATGCAATGTTTAAGGGTCCATTCATGAGCTGCAGTTTACTATACCCGGAATCCAGCTTTCAGTGCAATTTTCCCTCACTTCAATAGTCAAGTGTTCACTCCAGGCTTCATGTCTGGCTGGCCCTGATGAAGTTATGAACTCACACTCAGGTTATCTGAATTTCCTGCGACATTGAAGCATCTTTCTGACCATGCTGGTCTGTGGTGAAGGTTTGCTCTCTTAAGCCTGTTTCATTTCTTTCTCTGGCTTTCCATCTGAGTTTTAGCACATCTAGAAGATGGTGCATGAGGCTGACTGCCTAACATTTTCTCCCTGTTCCGTTTTCCAATGCTGGGCCACACTCAACTACCCGAACTCATCAAATGTCTCTACTTGCAATAGAACTGAAAGAGGGAACTCTGTTCAACCTACTCCTTCTTTCAATATCCTTGACATTTGATTAAATGTTAAACTAACATCCAGGGCTACACATTTCTAAGGAATATGCTCATCCTCCACTCATAACCTCTCATACCTTTTTGGTCTTTGCCCTTTAATGCCTGTGTCTCTATTTGTTTGCTGCCTTGTTTTCTCTAGATTATATACAATGTGATCTTAAATATTTATTCTACTATGAGCATGTATATGTTTGTTTCATTTCAGAAAAAAACAAAACAAACAAACAAAACCAAAAACTTCTGTTCAAGCACAAGTGAGTAAAGCAGAAGGAGTTCACTCTTACTCAGCAATTTTTCTTGTTAGGCCACCTAGTGATTGGATGAAACTCACCCATCCTGGGAGTTAGTGGAGTGTGTGTTAGTCCGTCTGCAGATCCAGACGCTCACCTTATCCAGCCATGCTGACACACCCAAGATAACTTTGACTGTCTGGGTCCCAGTGGCCCAAATGGCATATCAAGGCAAGCATCACAACACATAAATACAATTAGTCTTTGTATTTGAAAATTCACTCACTAAGACTACCATCATCTTCCCTTAAAGGAAGTCTTTGTAGCAGATATTACCATTTGAATTACCATTTTGCATTCATTTCAGGGGAGAAATACTTGCATTTCTTATTTTTGTAGCAGACTAAGATGCTTATTTTATATTTTTGAAATTTGAAAAGTATCTCCTGTAAATATTTGAGTAGACAATCAAACCAAACATCGTCTTAAACAGTAAACAAGCAGCCTAATCGGTAATTCATTGCTTGCTCTCCCAGTCCACAAATAACATGTGTTACGTTCATAATGATGGTGCACAGTTTCTATAACTTCATTTTTTTGACTGAGAAGTAAAATATTCTATCAACTTCAGGTGTTTCTCTGGTTATCTTTTTGTTTTGTCAACTTTGTTTTTATATGTACTATATATTAAATATATATATTTTATATTAAAATAAAAAATAAAATCCCCTTTAAAGCCATATTTGAAACAACTCTTGGAACAATTAACATACATTGTGAGTCTACCTTCACATTTACAGATCTTCCAAATGGGATGTTTTTTGTTCTAAAACTAACAGCTTCATTACAAAACCTTATTAATGTTTGATTGTTTTGCCTTCTCTGAGCCAAGCTCATATATTTAATATTAGAACTCTCATTGCTTTCAAAGAAAACAAGGTTTTCTGTGCTGTGGATAATAGGACTTAAGTTTCTTCTCAGCATCTAGCAGTACAAAGATGACAGAGAAATAACACAGCTAACTGTAAGCAGTAAGTCTGGCTAGGGAAAACAGTAACATCACATAGGAACTGAGTACTTTCAGGCATTTTATCCATGAGGCACACAATAAACTACGTCCCATCTGGGTACTTCTTCTGGGTTTTTATATTTACAAAAAGAGAAGGGAAAGAATGATGGTGTCTTCATATACATGATGCAGAACTGCACTCAGGCAGTTCTATTTCCTGCCTTATGATTACAGCAGGCACACGGAATGGAATGTTTGTCCATCTGTAGTCTCCTGTCTGGCTTACCAGTCCTAAGTCCAGCACCTAGGCCTCTGCCACTGGATTTCCAACTCCACCATCACCTGTGTCACATCTCACACTGCAACTTCTGGGTGTGCTATAGGCCCTGGGCTACACTGTAATTCTAGCATTTCCTGTCAAGAACTAGCTACCCAGGGAGTAAAATTGAACATGTCAGGCAGCTGCATTGAAGATGGATAGGCAGTATTTGCATATATATATATATAATCACAAATCGAGTTAATGGATAAATGCAGTTGATGAGAAACATGAAAAAGAAAATAACGTCAAAGAAAGGCTAACTGTAAAAGAGCATTTGAAGAGATAACATAAAAGATAGATCCATACAAAACAACAGGAATAACAAAGTAAGTATCAGAGTAAATAACACTTAAGATTAAAAGCACTAAAGGCAACAGAGATACAACATGTTATAATGTCAACAGTATGTCATCAGAAACTTACTCCCAGACAACAAAGCATTGAAATTTATTGCATTAGTTTTTAGGTTTAAAAACAATTGACTGTAAGTAGCATCTATAAACGAGTTTGGTCAAGGCATTAAGAAGGTTCAGAAACTCAAGGAGGGCCAGATACTAGCTCAGAAGCTGCACAGCAACTGGGTAGCCAAAGGTAGCACTAACCTGCCAGACAAGACTTTTCTAGTTCCTTGTCCTCTGCCTGCTGTGATAGTTCATGAAAACTGAACTCTGGAATGTGTTACAGTTATTGCAGAAGAAATGAATCCATTTGTTACTTTATCCAGAAATCTGAATACTCAAAGTGAGGATGTGTGATGGCTTGGATCTGAGTGTCCTGCCCTGGTCCACGTGTTCAGCTCAGTTTCAGGGGTGTGATGCAGCTGGGAGCTGGTGGCCTCTGTCGGGAGGTGGGGCGCAGAGGAAGGAAGTGAGGTCCCTGGGTTGTGCTCAGAAGGGGGTGTTGGGACGGGGGCCGACCTCTCTCTGCTTCCTTCCCAGCAGCCAGGAGGGGAGCACCTCTGTTCCACTGTGTCTCTGCCCTGCAGTGCGGCCTCCCCACTGGCCTGGAGTGACAAGGTTATGAGCTCAAACCTCTGAGAACTGAGACAAAATGAGTATTTCTTGTTTGATTTGGTTTATTTCAGGTCATTTGTCATAGTGATGGAAAGTTAACACAAGTTGTCACATTATCCTTTATTTGATATATATTTAAAAATTTTATGGAAGTTAACATTTAAACTACCGAGGAATAAAAAGCTAAGAAAAACCTAATAATTTAAAAGGGCAAAAAAGGAAAAAAGTTAAAACAGAGAAAAAGCATACAAGTGCACAATGAGGATTTAAGAATATAATGCATGAGTAAGCATAATAAATAAGTGTCCTACATGTATCAGTTAAATATAAATTATTGACAGAAGATAAAATATCAATTGATCTATGCCTTGTTTAAAAGAGATGGATCTAAAATTCTAATGACAAACACTGGTTGCAAATAAGAGAAAGAACAGCCTGGGTCATTCAGATCAGCCACTGTGATTGTGTTAGTGTTTATTTAATCTTTTATGTTCAGTAATAACTTATTTTATGAAGGCAGGTGCTCTAGTATTTGGACAATAAATATTTATAGGTGTTACTTCTTCTTGATAAATTGTTCTCTTTATTAGTATGCAATGGGCTTCTATCTCTTCTGATCAGTTTTAGCTTGGAGTTTATATTGTCTCAGATTAAAATTTATTACCTCTGCTTGTTTTGGGAGTTCTAGTGCATGAAACATGGTTTACCCTCCTTTGAATTTTAATCTGTGGATAGGTTTTTAGATTGGATGAGTTTCCTGCATGCAACAGACTGCTGGATTCTGTTCTTTGTTTTTATTTCTGTTTTTTGGTATTTGTTTTGTGTGTTTGTTTGTATTTTGATCCAATCTGCTAGAGTGCATCTTTTATTGAGGATTAAGGCCATCAACTTTGAGAGTTATTACTGAGAGATGTGTTTAATTACTCTTGCTGTACAATTTGTTGGTGAATCTTCTTTTTGTGTCTATTTATTTATTTATTTATTTATTTTTTGATTGCTGTTTATCTATTGACCTTTCTTGGCGTTTTCATTCCATTTGGGTTCTGGGCTTTATTGGCTTCATCATTTTTGTCTAGAATAGCCTTGTATGTCATCTGGATTGCTGAGCTAGTATTCATAAATCTCTTGACTTGTTCTTTTCATGAAATGCATTACAAGAGTAATAGGAAATGTACACCACAGAAAGGAATGTGGAGGTGGAGGGAAGGATGTGTATAGCAAAGAGAAGAGAATCAGAAAAAGAAACAAGCTCTTTTATAGACATGTACCTATTCCTTAAGATGAATGTAAACTGCAGGTCCTGCAAATATGTACTAATAAAATAAAAATAATAAAAATTTAAAAAGAACATCACAGGTCAGAGTTTCTCACCAAATGGGATAGTGACCATGTTGAACCCCTCCTCCAAAGGTCCTCTTCAGAACACCACAGGTTCACTTCAATATTAATTTTCCCTATAAAATTCATATTATGAAAAAGGGAAAAAGTAAAATACTAGTGAATGTTTTCCAAGTAATGCATTAAAATCATGAGTAAAAGAATAGTTTAACACTGGCAACTATAAAAATAAATAAAAGCAAAAATATGTTTCAAAGATTCTGAAATGGTAGTTGCTAAAATTCGGTAGCTATTATTAAGACAATTTTGACAAAAAGAAGAAAACATAAGAAAATACATTAAAAGCAATGAGGATCTTTCTTACAAATTAATATTAATGATTTTACAATATAACTATAAATCTTTTGTACTAAAATTAGAAAAAATTAGAATTTCTAAATAGATTAAATAAGTACCAAAGCAAGCTAAAAGAGATATAAGAGAAAAAATCTAAAGTTAAGATAGGCAACTGAGAAACAAGTGACTTGTTGTTATAATATAAAATATAAAAATCAGGGCTGGGGAGATAGTTCAGTGACACAATAACTTCCTGGCAAGTGCAAGGTCATGAGTTCAATCCCTGGTACTAAAATAAGTAAATAAATAAATAAAAATAAATAAAATAACATATAAAACACTTCAGAGTAAAATCTCCAGAGAAAAGAAAAATGCAGATATTTTCTGTAAAATGCATATTTGTAATACATCTGAAGAGTAACAAGTTGTTTTAAATAGCCCATTTATAAAACATATTTTGAAAATAAATGAAAACTTTACAAAAAAATGGCTGAAATGGGAAACGCTTGCATGTTTGTTAATACTCATTAGGGAATAGTAATTTTGATTAATTTACACAATTTCTCATTTTCAAAATTAATTATCTTTTTAAAAATATTTTCTGTTTTATACTTGTAATTTTTTAAAAAGAAAAAATTTAAGATTTCAATTAAATAACATGCAGGAGAAATACTAGCAAAATCGTGTTTTCTTTTGATAAATTCATAACTTGACATGTTGTTGAGCCAAAATACCTGAAGTTCAAAGTTAGGAAATGAAAGGCTTGTTCCTTACTGTTCTTGGAAGTTTTAGTTCATGTTCAGCTGGTTCTAAGGCAGCATGGCACGCTGGGGTCACCTTTTATGGCTGCTTCAAACTGCAAGGTGCGAACCAGCAAGAGAGGGAGAGACTTTCCTCCCTTCTTCCCGCTGTTACATCCTGGCTCCACCCCTAGGTGGGTGTGGCACTCACACCACTAATCTGAGCACTAGAAAATGAGCCAATCACAAATGCTAGATTTGGTCCAGTCCATAACTGCATGAGGCTCAGAGGCCACTGACATAAACCATGGCAACATGTTAACATCATACTAAACTTTAAATATAATTTAAATGTGATCAACCTTTGGGGGAATTCAGCATTGCTCTCCTCTTCTAATTACTTATCACTTGAGCAACAGGAGAAGTAAATTTGATTTCTAAATCTGTATCTTAGGGATCTAAAACAATATTGGTCTTGATAATGTAAGTAACAGAAAATAGTTTTAGTTTTATGGGATAAGTATGTGTGTATGATAATGCATAATGGATTTGGTGTACAGTCTTTGATTTTGATTTTCCTTTTACGAACTGAAAATCTCAAACTTAAAATGATCTTTTAAATTACCACAGAAGTTAAGGACTGAAAACTTACTTGTCAAATTGCAAACAATGAAGAAAGAAAAATATTTAGAGAAAGTTCATACTCAAATGTAAAACAAACAAACAAAGACATGTCCTGAAAGACCAAGCAGATTACACAGTATTGAAGGGGTGGGTAATCACAGGACCACATCTCTTGGTTACAGCAATATGGGGGTGAATTTGTGGGTGAAAGGTGCCACGTGGGAGGAAAGAGATCTGAGACTATGTATGAACATATTTTAATGCCATTTTTAGGTAATAGAACATGTAAACTTTGAATATTTTAATATGTATGAAATTATTCACATGTTGTTTGAAGTTAGTGACTTCTATTTATGTTGGATTTAGAGAAGTATGACAGCCATGTTTTGCGATAAAAGATTGAATTTCTTGATCTTCTTGAAATGTCTTTCAGTTACATATCAGGTCCATAATATGTAAAGATAATAGGAATGTTTTAAGGATATCTTTGACTGCCCTGATGGTCATATAAATTCTTGAAGGAAAACATTTTCTGATGTGACTCTATGTTTTTAACTTTTATTTATGGTAAAAATCACCAGCTCCAAGCAAAATGCTGCACAGTTGATCTCTAGAACTTTCTTCAGGACTGAAACTCTGTGGTTCTTGAGCAGCAAGTTTCCAGTTTCCTTCTCTGGGATCCCTGGCAACACTGATTCTCCTTTCAGTTTCTCTGATTTTTGACTATTGTAGATACTTCATATAAGTAGAATCATAGAGTTTTTTCTCTTTTTGAAGGAAAAATCAATCTACTTGAGATACATTTGGGATAGAAAAGGACCCAAACTTCAAATGGGTTGAACATGTTAGTATTAAAATGTACCATAAGTGTAAGTTATGAAGGTACAAAGATGTAATCACCTGCTTTGTATTGCTGTTTCTTCTAAATATGTGACACGTTAGGGGCATGTGACAAAAGAGAGGCAATATTTGGCATCATTAACTACCATTTAAATCATTACTTAACTGTCACGTGATAATTAGCTTTATTACTAACTCGCAGAATTCAGATATTCTTCTGTCATAAAATTGACACTAATATCTAGCTAACAGGGTGATGAAGTTTAATGAAATTAGCACATGTAAACCTAATACTGCCTACTGTAATACTATTCAGGTAGGAAGGGTCGAGTACACTAAGGCATTTTAATCTTTTAAAAGCTTGCAGTGGTCCATTGTCATGCTTTATCCTTCTGCAGCCAGCACAGGTTCACCTTTGCATTACTGGAGGTCATCAGATACAGGCCTTCCTGAAGGCCTGTATCAATTACAGCCCATAGAACCCAGGTGGCCATTAATCAGTCACTACCTTGTGACACTTCTTTTCTTGTAGTCTTGCACTGAAATCAGACGCTTGATATTCAAATTAACTGTTGAAGGATTTCCCTACCTGCTGACCATAAGGATTTTGAACGTTCACAGTGCCTCTAAGATTCTGTCCTTCCAACAAAAGTTTTGGCAAATAAAGTAAATTGAAAATTTGTTACTTTTACATTTTATTAAAATAAGGCTTGCTTCTAAAAGGTATTTAGGATCTCCAAAACTATGGAGGACAATTTGTCCCTATACTTAAAGGTCCCATTAAACCATATCTTTCATATATATCTCAATTATTTTATTGTTGGCATAAAATACCTGACTCACACAAGTTGAGTGAAAGGAAGAAAATTTTATTTTAGCTCACAGATTGTAGAGGCTCCAGTCCATAGTTGGCTGGCTCCAAGGTGGTGAGTCATGGCACAGGGTATCACAAAGCAGAAACACTGTTTTTGCAAATTGTAGCATTGAAACAGTTATAAGAATTTTTAGCATTCAAAGTCTTAAATATCTGATCAATGGAACAATACACTGATAATATAGTTATGGCTTTCCACTAAGAAACCACCGAGGATTCTCAAGGTTGGAAAGTTTCATGAATCAATGGTGTTAATTGTGCCAAACCAACTTCCTCTCCCCTACTTTCCTATATTTTATAGCATGATTGCAATTTTTATTTAATTTTTTGTATTAATCACCATCTCATTGTGGGACAAAATACCCTGCAACTGCAAATTAAAGGAGAGGTTCATTTTGCCTCAGTTCCAGAGAGTTCAGTTTGTGATTGGTTAGCTCCAAGGTAGAGGTAGAGAGGAGATGTAGGAAGAGCCTGCTGTGAGAAAACTGTTAGACCCGTGGCAGCTGGGAACCAGAGAGAGCATGAGAGAGAGGGCCACCCTGCCACAGGCCCATTCACCACCTCTTCCAACCAGGCACCACTTTCTAGCACCACATATAGTGATGAACACATCAGTGGATTAATACACTGATGAGCCTAATCATCTTCCAAAACCTCCCCCCTCAGCACAAGAGACTTTTGGAGAGCATTTCAGATCTAAGTTATGATACCTTTAATTTTAGTTCTTATTCCTTCAATTTTTATTCATTCCATCAGTCTACATGTATTTATTTCCTTGCTAGGGTTTGCATCATATTCTCCTCTATAGTTTTTATTGGCTCTTTCTGTCTGGAAGGTATCATGGGTAAAATTTTTTTAAAAATTTAAAATCAAGATTTTTGTCTCCAAAGTCATTTTCATATCTTTTAAACTCTCTAGAGAAGTATTGGAAACTTCCATAATTTCTCCTTTATACTTTATAAACACTCCCTAGTTAATCACATATATTATCCACTGCATCGTTTACTAAATAATTGTGCATGTTTCAAAGGACTGATGTTTTATCTATTTTCCATTAACCACATTTCTATAAATTTGGAAGGAATAAAAATTAAAACTCAAAAATCTAAGTAAAATGTTAAAATATTTCTACATATAAGTTCAAAATGTAGCATTAAAACACATTTATATTTAATATTCACTCCAGCCATTGATCTTGCAATTTCTTGCCTCTTGTTAATAAAATATTTTATGTGGGCTAATGGAGTGATGTTAATCTACTACTTCGAATCTGAATAATAGATCAAGTTCTTATCAAGTACACACATCATTTTCTTAGAGAAACAAATCCCTTTGAAGTTGACATATAGCAAGACAGTAAGAAAAGATAAAACAGGAGAGAAAGGGGATTTTCAAAAGCTATTTACTTTGATGGTCAGATTGAATCATGGCCATTAATATCAATCATGTTTTAACATGAGGGTACTGTAATGAATTGAAGCATATACACACAGAGTGAGTATATACTTGAACTCCTCGTGATTAAATAATACAAAAAATTTCAAATCTGAGGCAGGAAGAGGACCCTTGGTAGGAAAAAAAAAAACAACACAAAAAGAAAATTAAGGATAACAACATTGAATGCATCCCAAAATCTTTATTCTCCTACATCTTCATAAATCTGTTTGCTTTGCAGTAAATAATCTTTCTCACATATTTGTGTAGATAACTATTTCCTTTCAAATCTTCAAAGACCTCTTAATAGTTTAATGGCCATTTTATGCAGTTACGCCACATTTTCCAAGTTTCTCCTCCCTTGATCTGGATGCTGGTTGTATTTGAAGTCATTTAATTACCATCTAACATATAGACTGACTCATTTCTACCATGCATCGACTGTTGTTCATTGTGTTTGACCAAAACTAGAGTGAATTATCTCTGTAATTTTCATTTGCCTAAATTTATAGAGGGCAGGGACTTTATTTTGTTTCAGATTCTAAATCTTATGTCAAAATATGGTTTGGAATGTGACAGACGAACACTGCTTTCAATTTTTAAAATTATTTTTATATTCTTGTGTTCTTTTTTAAATTATAAAAATGAAATATTTGTTTGATATTTGTAGCATTTATACATTAGAAATAATGTATAAATGTGCATAATTCTATTCTTATTTAAAGCAAAGCAGAAATAATTATCTTTATATGTCCACTACTTAATTTTGGTTTTCATAATGTAAAAATTATCCTGAGATTGAAAATAACCTGAATCAAATGAATATGTGTAGTGTATCTTTTAGACATTTTGAGGTACATTTGTAAACATAATATCAAGTTTGTATTCATCATTTTTTAAAATTTAGTAATAATAATGCTTGGCATCTTTTGCCACTGAACTCCAAAGGATCTTAAATAAAATCATGAGAGTGATGATGGAAATAATTAAAAACAAAAGAATAAACAAAGTGACTTCAAGTACAAACTGCATAGTCAGCTATGTGTAACAAGTGGGTACATTTTGGGAATGAAATGAAACTAAATTTGAAGATGATTGAAAAATATTTGCATGAAACAGGATACCATATGATAATATTTTTTGAGACCCATCTCCTTATCTCCACCCTTTATTCACTGGCTTACTCACCACTAACAATAAACAGCAGGTAAAGTTTAGCAAAGTAAGGACTAATGCCAACTTCAGAGTTACTTATTTGTTTAAGCAGAAAAATATGGATTTAAATGACTTTTTTTCAATAGCATCAATATATGTGAATGATTATTCATGTACTCAGGTACCCCAAGAAAAAAGGTGACTTCAAGTAAAACTCCAGAATGCTGGAACTGCAACCCAGATAGAGATTAAATATGCGACTTGTCTCCTTTGGCAAGAGTGAGGGGTAAATTTTGTCTCTGACAGTTGATTAAACCTTCTCTCTAATGTGTTGTCTTGATCTACTCCTGGATTTATTGTCTTTGTGTTTTGGAAGCTGGTAGGATTGTTCTGAATCTTAAACTAAATCTGCTAGGTGGTCAAGGAATAATAAAACATGGAGCAGGAAATGTAGATAGTATAAAACTGGAGAAAAAAACCTGGAGAAATAAACAGGGCCAAGCCTTCCCTAAGAAACCTAAAATAGGACAGTGACACTTCATCCTAGCAATAAGGGACCATGATGCTATGTACAAACACAGGCAAATAAGAAGACAAAAGTTAGGAAGACAAATGGTCACTGAAGAGTATTGTGTGATAGACAATTTGTATGGTGGAACTTAGAATAATACAGTTCATACAGCAAAATGAAACTACTCATTCCTGAGGTCTCAATGCCTGAGGTGTGACAAAAGTATTTCCATATCTGAAAACTCATTTTAATGTAGCATATCACAATGCACACCCCGGATGTACTCAGTTGTAGAATTTCTCTTTTGATGAAAGAGGTATTTACCACCAATGGAAGCCTTATTTCTTTCCTGAATCTTATTGTGCTGAAAGTAATATTTTCTAGAATTTAGACAGTTATTGTCTGAGAGGATTTTGTAGACTAATTTCCACCTCACAGTTTCAATAAATTTAGACAAATTATAACTAAGACATGCTAAAGAATTCTATCAGGAGCAGGCAAAGAAACTATCAAACATGCATTTATTTATGTTTTCTGTGCATTTAAAGGGAGCAAGATTTTAGTCACTCAAGTCAAGGCCAGTGAAGGCCATGGTCAATAGAGTGAGGAGAGGACAAATATAGTGCAAAGAATCAAAGACTGACTCTAATCCACAGAAGTGGGTATTTTACGACCAATAACTATGACTGTCTATGGGAGTAGGATTTGAAGAAGCCCAGTGGGGCTCTGAGAACACTAGAGCTTAGTAATTGGTAAATCAAATGTAATTAAATGCAGAACGATCACTGGGGAGGTGTTCCAGCTTCAACTGTTCCAGTAATTTCTGATCAGGGGCTGAGCTACCTGGAAAATGGAGAGGAAACATTGGCTGTGGGAAATGTTAGCGTAACATGGGAGAAATCAACAGTAGCAAATAGAGAAGAAACACCTGGAGAAGATAATGTATTAAATTGATAAGAAAGAAATGAGACCAGAATCCAAAACAACAGACCCAAACTACCAGCCTACAGTGAGGTTCCTGAGTCTTTCAATTGGTAAGAATCTGCAGTTTAGGACTGTAATGAACCTGGAAGAAAGCATTTGTAGTTCCTGTTGCACCTTTTATCATGAACTGTTAATGAACTGAACTGTGTCCCCTGTTTTCCACCACCACCCCCCACAGTGCCAGGGGTCTTCAGATTGTGGGCAGAAAAGGACATCTTTTGCTTATTTAGCCATATTTTACTATCAATAAATGAGTGAAATATGAACATCACTCATTTCTTGCTACTGAAGCTAAGAGAAATTCACATACTTTTTTGCCCTAATTTGACTGCCTTTTGAGTTAAATGTACACAGTCAAAATTTGCTCTCTGACTTGTAAAACCAGTGACAGAGGGTTAGGGTTATTTCTCCCTAGTTAAACAATAATTTAATTTGAAAGTAATATTAATATTATCAAAATAATATATCCATCTATCTTGAGTATTCGCAAACAGCAAATGAAGTAATATTTATTCAAGGAAGTCTACTAATTATTGATAGGAAATTAATAATCTTATGTGCCACTTGAACTATGATTTGCTGCCATATCTTCCCCCATATCCTAGTTTAGTGTCAAAGAAACCCTTGTCTGGTATCTTTGGCCAAGACAGTCAGACTCCCTCTTCTCCAAACACTGGTCTAGAGCTGTGGGATAGAACAGGAGGCAGCCAGAATCTCTCCTCTGCTGGCAACAGAGGAGCAAGGTTCCCTTCTCATCCCCTAAGCCTATGCTGATAAACACATAAGCTTTATCCAAACACAACAGATCAAGTATACTGGATATTCATTTCCTCTGCTCCAGGTTGCATAGAGGGGAAGCAACGAAAGGGTCAGATCAAGAATATCAAGGGCTGCCAGCCCTAGCCAGTGTCACTCTTATGGAGTTTATGTGCCCATGTGAAAGTACCTCACTGTCCTCAATTCCAAGTCCAATCCAATGGCATCGATCTTCTGCTCAGTTGATCAGACAGATTATAAGAAAACGGATGTTTGCAGCTGACTTTACTGGGTCAAACTTTATGTGCAACAGCAAGTTATGGCTAAGCATTAGACAAATTGCAGAAGGATGGTAGTACCATGGTAGTACTAGCACCAAACAAAGCACTGTACTCCCTATAAGTTTAGTGGAGAACTAAGGGGAAGATAAGTAAGAAATGCTTTCCTGAAGTGGGAGTAAGCCACAGAGACAGGCAGCAGCCTCTCATGCAAAGTTGCCTGCTTCAAACTGGATCAGATTGTAAAGCAATTTATACTCTCAGCATGTTGTCAAGAAAAAAATAACTAAGACAATCAGCTGGCAAATAGTAACAGCTGGATGTGATGGCAATGGAGGCAGACCGGCTCGAAGCTTAATAGAGTTCAGTAAGTCACAACATCGAGAGACTACAGAGCCCAAGGTCTCCTCTGCTGGCTGGACAGACTGCCGTGCCCAAACAGAGCTTTCTGAGGAATCACACACTGAGGGAAACAGGCTGCACTGACCAGTAAAGTCACTAAACAAGGAGCCACAGTCTTGGCCAGAGGCATGTGGTTTTAGCGTAGCTACACTCCATTAGCCAAAATGTCCTGTTTTCAAACAAAAATAAAAATTTAACATAAAGGAACAGGAAAATGCTAACTATACCAAAGGTGAAAAATAGTGCAATAGAAACTTCCTGTACCATGCCCAAATGCAAGACTAGGCAGACAGAAATGTCAAAGATGTTAGAACTGTATTTAAAGAATAAAAGGAACCCTTCTTCAAAGAATTAAATGATTTGGGTGATGATATCTCAAAGAATAAAGAATAGCAATGAAAATAAATAAATAAATAAATAAATAAATAAAGGAAGAGTCAAGTGGAAATTTTGTAGTCAAAAATTCAATAACCAGAATTATACTTCACCAGAGGTATTTAGACATCAACATAAGGTTGCAAAAGAACAAATCTGTGAGTGTGAAGATGCATAAGTGGAGGTTTTGCAATCTAGTGAACAGAAAGGAAAATAAACAAAACTGAAACATGTCTCAGAGAAATGTGAAATGCCGCTAAATGCAAGAATATGTGTAAAGTGGAATTTGCATAAGGAAGAAGAGAGAGGAAATCTGAGGAATATATATTAAAAGAGTTAATGCCTGAAACCTCTGAGATAATATGAAAATAATTAATCTGTATATGCAAGAATATTAATGAACTTTAAAGAAATAAATACAAAGATCTTCTCTTAAACGTATCATAGTCAAGATATTGAAGTACAAAATGTGAAATTTGTGAATGTGGTGAGAGAAATATCACGCATCACATGCATTAGAACCTCAGTAAAACTAAAAGTTTATTTCTCATTGTAGATCTATTTTCTCATTTAAAAACATCAATAAGTAATATGAATAATAAATCTGGTAGTTAAGATAATAATGGTATAAAAGCATAAAAATGTATTTCTAAGTGATAGTGCAAAGTTCTTTGATGGCTATGTCTCAGGTTTTAAATACATTTTAACATATTTCCACATAACTTTAATATATAAATCACAGGTCTTGACTTACCAGGGATTTGATGCCTGAATTTATGTAGAAAATAGAAGATGTAGCAAAATCCATCTTATTATAATGAAAGACAGAAAATAATTACTAGGTGTCATACGCTTTCATGTAGAAAATATCAGTAGGTAGGTAGTCACTCATGAGAAATTTAACAAAGTTTTGAAGCACACTCACAAGTTTTGTAAAGTGTTTAACTGAAGAGATTATGAAGAGATCATGGATCCATGCTACATATAATGAAGTGTGTGTTGTGGGTGTGGAAATCCAAGATTAAATATAGTTCCTACTGAAAATTCCAAGATCTCACTCATACACTAGCACAAATTCATCATTCTATAGGATGTCATGTCCACAGTCTAGGAGGGCTTCTAGTCCCTGACTGTACATGGCACTAATCACATGAGCTACACATATTCCCAAAGGGAATCAATCAAACAAGAAATTCAAAGATAAAGAAGTGTATGACTTTTACCACAGGATAGAGACAAAATTGGAGGAATGGGTGAGTTTAATAAACATGATGATACTATAATTATAGTAACATATAATATTTTACATAAGATTATAGTTTGAGATATATGACTATGTATTTTTCAATAACTACCCAAAATAAGGAGTAAAATCTATGTCAAAACAGAAGCCAGAGAAACAAACTTCAGCGAACATACACAATAAAGTATAGTCTTTGCAAAAACAGACTGGAAAAAAATGACAAGAAAGAAAATGAGTAGATTATTAGAGAAAAACAAAGAGGTTTAAATATCAGGATTGATATTTGTAAGGGAATTTAAAGATAGAGACAACAGAGAAAAGAGAACAAAGAATTACTATATTGTAAAAGCAGTTCTGAGTTACGTTTACTTCAGATGTGACATTAATTCACATGTTACTATCAGTATTTCCCCAACTGGAATGAACCCTTCAGAAAGAAAAGGCTGTGTGCCAATGATGTATGATTTTGTTCAAAATGTATGCATATTTAGACAGAATGTTACACATAAT
>PVJX010019075.1:0-35458 GCA_004027295.1 Dolichotis patagonum
ATACACATTTTTGTATTAATCTCCCTTGGGGTTTATTTTGCCTTCTGAATTTATATGTTAACATTTTTGAAGTAATTTTGAAGGTTTTTATTTGTTATGTTTTTAAATATTGCTTCTGCCTCACCCTCTTTCTCTTATTTCCTTTTGAGAATTTAATTATTCTTATTCTAGTCCTTCTGACTTTTCATTTGCATCATTTGTCTCTTACTCTGTGTGTGTGTGTATGTGTGTGTGTGTATGTGTGTGTGTGTGTGTGTGTGTCTTTTGTTATTTCTTGCTGACTTGCTTCTAAATTCTCTCTGCAGTGTTTCTAACTTGGTACTAAAACTTTTTCTTTAAGTTTAAATTTGAGTTATTCTGTTTTTCAGTTCTATAATTTTCACTTGGCTCTTTTCAAAATCTTCAATTTTCTTCTGAAATTTTTAATTGTGTTTGTTTTGACTGAGAAAAGTAAGCATTCTTATTTATTTATTTATTTATTTATTTCTAGTAGGATTGAACTCACGACCGCATGCTTGCAAGGCAGGCACTTATGCCACTGAGCTAAATCCCCAGCCCTAAGCTTCCTTATTTTAAAACATGTGCTTGACATTTTGAATCTAAGAAGTTTCTGTGGGTTTCTTTCTCTGTGCTATTATTTCTGCTGGTATTCATTTGGGTATGTTGCCTTCTTCTATGTTAAAAAAATTGTTCACCAGGACTTCATACTTACAAAATTATTTGATATGTTTCTAACTAAGGATTATGCTATCTTTCTCCAAAAAGTGTTTCTATTTCATTCTCCTATATATTCAGAGCCACTAGCATTCTACGATCACCTCAGTCCAATTTTATAAGCTGAAATTATTTGAAAGTTAATTTGGGTCCCTCTGAGGTCCTTTTAACCACCAACTCATCTTCTTTCTTAGGCTCCAGACTGCCAGCATCTCAATCAACAAGAAGATTGTCCAATGAATCCCTGCCTCTTCCATTACTACGCATTCTAACTTCTGTCCTTCTGGACTGTATGCTGTCAGAAGCGTTCCCATGTCAACAGCCTGATCTTTTTAAGTATCCCTGAGTATGGTTTTTAAATTGTTATATACATATCACATATTTGTCTTAAAACCCTCTTTTTTTTTTTTACCACTTAAGTCACTCACATGCATTCTTTTGGGAGTTTCCTTGTACTGTTGTATAAATTTGGGCATTTAAGTTTATAAGTGCTCTTCAAATTTGTTACTTTGGGCATATGTAATTTCTTATTGATTATTGAAGCTCTTTTTATGTTATGGAGGAAGAGGGGTTTTGGTTTTTAACAGCATAAAAATTGGTTTATATCAAACATGTTAATCTGTAATTTGCTTTCATTTTTAAAAATACATAATGCACATATCTGTGCAATAGTAATTAATGTAACTACATAGATTGCTCAGTTTATTCCACTATTTTCCTGCTTCTCAGTGTTCTGAATAAATAAGAAAAATGATAAATAGTAAATAATAAATGTAAATTTATTTTTTACAGTTTCATTTCATTACAGTGAATTGCATTACAGTAAATTACATTACAGTAAATAATGAAATAATAAAGCTCCAGTATTTTATATAGAATTTTTAGTATGAATAATTTCCCTATATTTTATACTTTAATTGATAAATATTGCCATATTACTTAAAGTGCTATTTTATTTAAATTGACAAATAATGATTATATATATTTACAGAGGCACATCATTTTTAAAAAAGTCTGCAATTCATCTTCCCCTGAGCAATGTCTGAGAGTCTTATTGTGTCTATTCCTGAAAGATTTTTTATTTTAACCTCAGTATCATTTTCCCCCTGGTTTTTCTGTACTCTCTCAATACCTTTGAAAACTTGTAAACAGTAAATTGATACATTGTAATGGAAGAATTAACATTTAATCAATCTCTTTTATAATGTTAAATATGTCACTTTTGAAATATGAGGAACATACATGGCCTTGCTCACTGCTCTACCCCTTAAACCTAGAATTGTATTTATCACATACTGTGATACCTTGGTTCATGACCTCGATTCTCTCCACAATTCTGGTCACAAACTGAACTAAATGAGAACCAAATCAAATTTCCTCATAAAGTCAATGTTGAACCTACTCATTGCATTTGATTCATGTCTCATTCAACTCAGTTTGTAAATGGATTTGTGGAAATAACCAAGTTTGTGGACCAAGGAACCACTGTAGTTGGTGTACAGGAAATATTTCTTAAATAAACATGCCTTTTTAAAGATGCATTTTTAACTTGTCTATGTAGTTCTTCCCACTTTTATTTAAATTTTTTCTATGCATTTTACAATTTTTGTTGCTACTGTGACTAGGGGTATTGCTTTTGACTCATGGAAAGATTTTAAAAAGTTTAAATCTAGTATTTAATAAAAACTAAAGGGGTTTAGAAAACATAGAACATTAGAAAGAAAATTAAAATTAGTAATAATCATATTCTTGTTTACACTTTTGTTTTTGTCTCTAGTTTTGCACATACATACACAGACTTGTGTTTAATAGATATGTATGCAAATGTTTGGATTGTCTTAGTCACTTTCCTCCTTGCTGGGACAAAATTGTTAACTCCCACAATTTACAGGAGGCAAGGTTTATTTTGACCACAGTTTTTGAGGTCTCAATCCTTGCATGGTCAACTGGCTCCAAGCAAAAGCTAAAAGGTGGAAGATCATGGGCAGAGGAGGGCTGCTCACTTCATGGCAGCCAGGAAGCAGAGAGAAGTGGGGAACTGGGAAGGGAGATGCACCGTGCCGGGTCATGCCCCCAGTCATCTACCTCTTTTGACCAGCTCCCAACATCACACTTAGCTATAGTGCACCCACAATTTAATCACCTTTCCAAAGCTCCACATATGAGGGAAACCCATTTTTTTATGGGTCCTCTGGTCCCTAAGATTGAAATAGATGGGCAGCTGACTAGGAGTGTGCTTAGCCTATGTAACATAAATGCTTCCATCGTAGTGGATGTGGAGTTGCACAATGTTTTTTAATTCAGTATCTCCGGGACCAAACTCCTAACTTCTGTTGTTCCAGATGTTTAATGATTACAAAAGCATCTTATTTCCTGAATAAATACTGTTCACAATAGTGTCTTATTTAGTCTGGTTTTTGTTTTTGCTATAATAGAATATCATAGACTGACTAATTTATAAACAAAATAAGTTTATTTGGTCCACCAATACCAAAGGCTGGGAGGGCAGGGGACTGGCATTTGTCAAGGGCCTTCATGCTGTGCAGTAAGGTGGAGGAAGGCAAATTAGTGCACATGATGCAGTGAGGATATTGGATAGAATTCATCCTTTCTAACAGGAGCCCACTCCCAGGATGACTCATTTCATTCACGAGAGCAGAGCCACAGTAAGCTAATCACTTCTCTAAGGTTTGCTTCTCAGTACAGTGGATCCTTGACTTGTGAACTCAATTTGTCTGTGAGGGCGGGTTATAACTCAAATTGGTTGTAAGTCAAGACTATTTTTCCTGTAAGAAATAATGGAAATACTCATAATGTGTTCTGAGTCTCCCGAAATGCCCCTCAACGAATGTTTTCATAATAAAAATCATTATATAATGTGCATAATTTACCAGAAAATCAGTAATTTTCCTAGTGTATTCACCAAAACATTATAAAGTGTGTCTAATATACCAGAAACAACAATTTTATTTTAATTTATTTTTAAAATTTTATTTAAAGAGAAAAAAACCCAAACCAAACAAAACTGAATAAAGGGTAGCAACAATACAGAATTCCAAGGAGAAAAGGAAAAGAACAACAATAACAAAAAAAACCCCACTAAGAAATCATTACTTGATAAATTACATACTGACATCTTGGAAATAGTTGTTCAAATTACAAAATTAAAACATGCAAAGTAGACATTCAAACAGTGAGACTGTTAACAGTTCTGCTCCACCATCTGACAAAAAAGCAATATGGTCATCCATCTTACACACTCAAATATACATGCAATTATATCAAAAGGGTAAAATTAAACACACCAAAACAGAACAAAGTGGATCATAAGAAACCAATGTAAGAGACATAAATTTCAATGCTAGACAATCGGAGATATTCACTCTCTATCTTATTGACTCTTGTTTTCTTCCAAGTAGTTGTCCATATTGTCACATAGAAGGAATTCACATGAAACAATATAGTATGGAACTGATCTGAACAGGACAAGGAAGGCATTTCAGGTCTTTAGGACCAGACAGTAGGGAAGCCAAGAATGGCTGTCATAGTGTCTCTCATTCTCTTCAAAACAGCTGTCCATACCTTCATGTGTGTTGAACTTAAACAAAACAAGCTAAAATCACTTTGAACAAAGAATGATAGTATTGCTGGATTTCACATCATGACATTACAGAATCAGCACTGGGTACTGTAGTGTCTCTTTTTCTTCAAAGTACTTGTTCATTTTAACATGCATTATATAGTTGGTTCTCGTAAACTGTTTATAAGCTCTACACATGCATGAGTCTCTACATGTTTATCTATCCTTTCTGTATTAGAGGGAAAAACAAAACAAGGCAAGACAAAATAAAACAATTCCTAGAAAAGCATGAAGCAAAAAGTCATATAAAACCACAATACAAGGTGATCTACAATGGTTACCATGATGTCTCAGCAGTATATAACAACATTAATAAAAATGAAGAATTGGAGACATTATAAGACTTCAAAAGCAGGCAATAATCAAACCAGAGTGGGTATCTTAGTGAATCTTGTCATCTTCAGTGTAGTTACCTATACTCTTAGACTTGATGCTATCAATCACAACAGATTTGAATAAATCAGTCAATACAAGATAGCAATGTAACAACCCAGATTCAAATAAGATCAGTCATAATAAGACAGTATAAGTTATGCAGGGCTTCAGATTAAATTGATAGGAAATTAAGGATGATTGCCATAATATGTCCTCTTATTTTTGGGATAGCTGACCATGTCCTCAAGTCTAGTGTAAGTAGACAAACTAGAACAGCATGTAATCCATCCAAGCAGAGTGATGAGAATAATGTAGATTTTAAATCTTGTTACCCAATTAACAATATCCTCTGCCTCCCTTTTTTAGACAATTCCTCCCCTTTCACTCCCATAGGGTGCACTGCTTATTTTGGGTCCCACAGCCTCCCTATATTGAGCATCTCAATGGACCCTATCTCCTGATCTACTCTGCCTTTGTTTCTTTCTATTAGTATTTCGAGGCCATCTATACTAGAGATTACAGCCAATCTTCTCTGCCTCATTTCTGCTATTCTATTTTTCTGCCATTAGTTGTCTATTTTTCTCTTCCTCTCCACTGTTTGCCCTGTTCACTGAGGCCTCTCTGCCACTGTTCCTGAAATGCTCCTATTCTTGTTCTCTCTCTCTCAAATGTCCTTCAGTATTTTTTGTAGGGTTGGATTGGTGGTCACAAATTCTCCCAGTTCCTCTTTGTCATGGAAGCGTCTTTTTTCTCCATTAATTTCTAGAGAGAGTTTTGCAGGATACATCAATCTGGGCTGGAGGGTGTTCTCCTTCAGGGCTTGAATTACTTCACTCCAAGCTCTTCTTGACCTGATGGTCTGTGTTGAAAAGTCTGCCATGACTTTGATGGGTTTTCCTTTATAGGTGATCTGTTTCTTTTCTCTGATGGCTTTCACTATTCTGTTCTTATATTTCTGGGATCTTTATTATGTGTCTGGGTGTAGCTCTGTTTTAGTTGTAGGTGGCTAGAGTTCTGTATGATTCATACATCTGCATATGATTTCCTTTTTCTATGCTTGAGAAGTTTTCCTTAATAATTTCTGTGAATAGCCTTTGCAATTTCTTTGTTTTGACTCCTGCTTCTTTATTCACATGCTTTATTCTTAAGTTATAGATCCTCTTGTCATCCTCTAGCCTTCCAATTGTTACTGCCTGCCTCCCTTGTTATTTTTAAGAGATTTTCCCTTTCATTATTACACATTGAAAGCCTGTGTTCAATTTTGATAGTCTATCTTTAGTTTCTTTCAAGCAGTTTTGCCAACTTTCTATGCAGTCTTTGGTTTCCTGGTGATCTCTTTGAATCTGCTTCATGAATTCTAGGTTTTCTTTCTGTTCTTCATTAAATGTTTCTCCCCTTTTGTGTTCCTCCATTCTTCTGTCTGTGTCTTCTTGAGAGATGCCCAGCCTTTCTTTTATTAATTTACTTGTCTCTTGTTTAACTTGAATTAATATTTCAGTTTTGATCTTGTTTCTGAGGTTCCGAAGATATCTCTTTATGTCCGCTGATGCTGTGTTTGATGTTGCATGTTTACTGCCCTCAATCTCTTTTGTATTTACCTCTCCTGGATCAATATTCTCAGGGTTGGGGGCTGGGGGCTTTTCTTATTTCTCTTTCTCGTCATATTTTTGGTTTCTTCCATACAAGTATATAGTGTAGTTCTCAGCCCCTTTTCTTGTTGGTTAGGGTTCTTCTGGAGCATGCAGGCTAGGGGCTTCTGTCCTCTGCAGTCTTCTATCAGAGACTGAGGTGCAGGCAGGGGCAGTGTATGCTGGCTTCTCTCCTCTGGGCTAGTCAACCTTGTGGGCCTTCACTGCGTCAGTGTGCACCACGCTCAGGGAATTGATTTGTGATGATCCACTGGGTCCCAGCCAGGGACACGGCCCAGTCCAAGCAGATCCCACCAATCCGCTCTGCTAGGGGACCAACCAACTGAAGCCACTTCCTTACAGAGTTAGGGCCATCCTGCCCAACTCCAACACATTGTCCAGCTGGCTGCATGTTTCCCGTGGGAGGGTCTTATTCCCATCAGTCACCGCCTGTTGATGCCGGTCCCTGAGAACTGCTGGGATCTCTGACCTCTGACCTTAGCGCTGCTGCGGCGCGAATTCACAGTGCCTCTGGGTGGGTCGCGTGCAGGGCTGGTTCCAGAGTGAGTCGTGCACAGGGCTGTTCAGCTCCACCTTCAGGGACTCTCAAGCACGTCGCCTGGGCATGGGTTCAATTGCTCAGGTTGATCTCGGGCAGGAATTCAGGTGGCTCGGTGAGAGTGCCGTGCTCACCAATCTTCTCTAATGGTAGCCCCGGGACCTCATATTTGAGTAGTTTCTTTCACTTTAGTTTCTTCCTGGGTTGAAAGAATCCATCTCCCTCTGTTTGGGTCTCTCCAGGGTGTTCTATTCTGGCATTTGAGCTATCTCTCTCAGAGAGGCTCCATATCCTGCTACCTACCGGTCTTCCATCTTTCCCTTCAATCTGAAACACCAATTTTATACCATACTCATCATTCAAATTGACATCTTTGGCTTGCAGGAAGGGAAGATGAAATGGAAGATGGTTATTGTGTGGAAGGAGAGTACCTTTCCATAAGAAGATCAGGAATCTGGATCTCTGGTGTCCTTTCTCTCCTTGGGAGAGTCTGGAGCCCACTAGAACCTGCCTCTATGTCTCAACCTTTTCAGAACTAGAAACTGGTCTGAGGCTTCTGTTTCTGTCTTTTCTTTAACATTGTTCTGTAGTATGATGTAACACTGTCATTAGCAAGTGAATGCAACAACTGGCCTTTTCTCTGTCTCAGTGAGTCTTCTCCACAAATATTGTTAGCTCTCAATTATTCAGGATTTCCTTTATTTCAGAAGAAGAACTGCTGCACTGCATTGTTGATATTCCCTCTGCTTTTCAGAAAGCTCCTCAGCTGCCATTCTCTGTTGCTCAGCCACAAGTTGCTGAAGTTCCTCTGTAGACAGCTCCTCTGAGTTTTCCTCCACCAGCTCCTCAGCATCACCACTCCCTACCGGCAAGGTTATGGCTCTGCTATAGTGACAGCGTCATCAACCACAGCCTCATATGAAGGCCCAAGATCCTCTATACTGTTTTCAAAATCTCTTTCCTCTAAAATTTAAGCCATGCTTTGTTCCAGGGAGATAACAATTTCCTTAGAGAGTCATTGGCCCAGGATCTCTTACGTAGCCCCACAAAGAAAAGGATGTTGTAATGTTCCTTGTAGAACTCTTTAACTTATGTATCTGAGACTACCTTAAAGCACTCCAGGAACAGTTCCTTGGTGTATAGCATCTTAAAGTCAGCTGTAACCTGATGGTCCACAGGTTGCAGTAGAGGAGTTGTATTAGGTGGGAAGAACTTGACTGTGAGCCATTGAAATTCTTTAGCCAATTTTTCCAAATCTCACGGTGAGAAGGAGAATTGTCTTTGATGAGAGAAGCCTTGAGTGGTAAATCTTTTTCCTCTAAAGGGCAGAAAGCGTCCCTGATCCACTCAAGAAAAAGTATTCTTGTTACCCAGACTTTTGTGTTAGATCTCCACATGACCTTTGGCCTATTCTTCATGACTTTATGTTTTTTGAACACTGTAGGGGCCTCAGAGTGATTAGCCAAGGTCACCTCTCATATTGATACATAGCAATAAATTCAGTTTATCCTTTATAGGTGTGTGGCCTGGCATTTTTTTTCTCTTTCTGGGTAATGTATGTTCGCCTAAGCATTTTCTTCCAGAAAAGGCCAGTTTTGTCACAGTTGAAAACTTGATGAGAAGTCATTTCTCTGTATCATCATTTCACAGTGGTGTATATAATTTTCAGTAGTCCTTTTGTCAGCACTGGCTGCTTTGCCATGCCTAGTTATGCTACAAACCAAAGTTCTTGCTTCAAAACTGTAAAACCACCCTTTCCTGGCATCAAATGTTTCACCATTATCACTTATTGATAGATTATCTTTTATGAGATCTGCATTTATAACTTTTTCACAAATTATAGACTCAGGCTATAACCTGTCACCTGTCTGTTGTTTATCCACACTAATTATTATAGCATTTTTACCTCATCTAACAACTGTTGATTGTGACTTACTAATTTGAGTAATACCTTTAGCAACACTAACTTCCTTATACAAATCTTTCTCTGTAAGATTTTTGAGATGGTAGATTTTGACATGCTGTACATATTAGCAAGATTGGTCACACAAATGCCAGTCTCATATTTCTTCAGTTGTGATTGCTTTCTTCCTTTCCTTCCTTATCTTTTCTTTTTTTTAAAATTTTATTTAGAAAGAAAAAAAAACAACCAAACAAAACAGCAAAAAGGGTAGCAACAATACAGAATTCCAAAGGAAAAAAAGAGAAGAAGAACAACAACAACAAAAAAAACCCACTAAGAAATCACTAGCTGATAAGTTACATACTGTCATCTTGGAAATAGTTGTTCAAGTTACAAAATTAAAGCATACAAAGTAGACATTCAAACAGTGAGACTATTAACAGTTCTGCTCAACAATAGAGCAAAAACAGTAGTATGGTCATCTATTTTCCACACTTAAACATACATGCAGTTATATCCTTTAGAGTACTTTCTTTTGCTCTCTCTTTTACAGTAGCAATTATGCATTTTGGGTTTTATTACTCCTATAGTTCTTATTAATTTTTTTTATTTTAAAGAGAATAAAACAAAAGAGGGCAGAACAAAGCAGATCAGAACAGAACAACATAGGCAACACAACACTTTACAACAAGACAACCAGACATTAACAGTAGTTGTCAAAATATTTCTTTTTCTGCTATAGTTGAGCATAGTTTCAGATACAATAATATCAAATGTAACAGAATAGTATAAAACCATTCAAGAGAATGAAAGAATTACAGGACATTCTGAACTGAATAACTATGATCAATGGCTACTATAATATCTCATTTTGAATAAAAAGATTTGTTTATACTATCACATATATTAAAAACCCAATAAGACACAACATGATAGAACTGATGGTAATAGCAGAGTAGATAGGACTTCTAAGGAAGATGATATTAAATCAGCAATGGCTGCCATAATGTGTTGTTTTCTTCAAAACCGCTGTTCATACTATCATGCATAATAAAGTCAAACAAAACAGATTAAAAACCATTCCAACTGATGAATGAAAATATTGAAAGGCTTCAAAGCAATGAAATGGGGAATCATGATTACTATCAAATCTTATATACTCTTACCAACGCTCATACTAGGGAGACTATACGGTATTTACAAATGTGTGTTTGGTTTATTTTGCTTATGAGTATGGTCTCAAGTCATGTCCATTTATTTATAAATATCTCAATGTGATCATTCTTTATAGCTGAGTAGTACTCCATTGTATAAAAATACTACAATTTTTTTATCCATTTCTCAGTTGATGAGCACTTAGGTTGTTTCCAAGATCTGGCTATTACAAATTGTGCTGCTATAAACATGGGTGCACATATATCACTGTGGTATGATGTTTTCAGTTCTTCTGGAAATATGCCTAGAAGAAGAATAGCTCGGTCAAATGGGACTTCCAATCCCAGCTTTTTGAGGAATCTCCAGACTGACCTCCACAGTGGCTGCACCAATCTACACTCCCACCAACAGTGCAGAAGAGTTCCTTTTTCCCCACAGCGTCTCCAGCACTTGCTGTTGGTAGTTTTTTCTATCCTGGCCATTCTTTCTGTGGTGAGATTGGAATCTCAGTGTAGTTTTAATTTGCATTTCTCTAATGATTAATGATGATGAACATTTTTTCATGTATTTATTTGCCATTCGTATTTCTTCATCTGAGAACTGTGTATTCATTTCAGATGCCCATTTTTGGATTGGGTCTTTGAATTTCGAGGGTCTGATTTTTTTTAATTCTTTATAAGTTCTAGACAGAAGTCCTTCATCTGAGGGACAATCCATTAAGATTTTTTCCCAATTTGTGGGTTTTCTTTTCACACTGCTAGAAATCTCTTTTGACATGCAGAAACTCTTTAATAAGATATGGTCCCAGTTATTGATTCTAGGAAGTATTTCCTGTGCAGTTTGATTCTTGTTCATGAATTCTCTACCTACCCCTATATCTTCAAGGTTTTTACCTACTTTGTCTTCCAACAGATTTAGTGTTTCTGTTTTAATACTTAGATCTTTGATCCATTTAGATTTTAGTTTAGTACATGGTGATAGGCATGGGTCTAGTTTTAGTCTTCTGCATATGGATAGCCAATTTTTCCAGCACCATTTGTTGAAGAGACTGTCATTCTTCCAGTGAACATGTTTGGCCCCTTTATCAAAGATAAGGTGGTTGAGTGGGTTTGTGGTTGTGGTTGTATCTTCTAATCTATTCCATTGATCTTCAGGTCTGTTTTTATTCCAGTACCATGTTGATTTTATTACTGTACTTTGTAGTATAATTTCAAATCAGGGATTGTGATGCCTCCTGCCTTGTCTTTGCTGCTTAGAATTGCCTTTGCTATTCTAGGTCTCTTCTGGTTTCAGATGAATTTTACGAGTGATTTCTCTAGATCTATGAGGAATGTTAGTGGTATTTTGATTGGTATTGCATTGAATCTGTATAGTAATTTTGGGAGAATGGCCATTTTTACAATGTTTGTTCTTCCTATCCATGAACAGGGATGTCTTTCCATTTTCTGAGGTCCTCTCTGATTTCCTTTTTCAGGGTATTATAATTTTCCCTGTATAGCTCTTTTACTTCTTTTGTGAGATTAATTCCTAAGTATTTCATTTTTTTGGATGCTAGTGTGAAGGGTGTGGCTTCTCTTACTTCACTCTCAGTATTTTTGATGTTAGTGTATAGGAATGCTATTGATTTTTGAGTATTAACTTTGTATCCAGCTACATTGCTGAATTTATTTATTATATCTAGGAGTTTTTCAATGGAGTTTTGGGGGTCTTCAATGTAAAGTATCATGTCATCTGCAAATAATGATAATTTAACTTCCTCTTTTCCTATCTTTACTCCTTTTATTACTCTCTCTTGTCTAATTGCTCGGGCTAGTATTTCCAGTATTATGTTGAATAGGAGTGGTGATAGGGGACATCCTTGTCTTGTACCTGATTTTAAGGTAAAGGCTTTCATTTTTTGGCCATTTAATATGATACTGGCTGTAGGTTTTTCATAGGTAGCCTTTATCATATTGAGGTAAAGACCATCTATTCCAATTCTCTGTAAGGTTCTTACTATGAATGAGTGTTGGACCTTATCAAAAGCTTTTTCTGCATCTATAGAGATGATCATGTGGTTCTTACTTTTGGCTCTATTGATATGGTGGATTACATTTATTGATATATGTATGTTGAGCCATCCCTGCATTCCTGGGATGAATCCCACTTGGTTGGGGGTGAATAATCTTCTTGATGATTTGCCGTATCCTGTTTGCTAATATTCTATTGAGAATTTTTGCATCTATGTTCATTAGGGAGATTGGCCTATAGTTCTGTTTTTCAGTTGGGTCTTTCTCTGGTTTTGGTACTAGAGTAATATTTGCTTCCAGGAATGACTTAGGAAGAATTGCTTCCCTTTCAATTTCATTGAAGAGTTTGAAGAGTGTCGGAATTAAGTCTTCTTTGCATTTCTTGTAGAATTGTACAGTGAATCCTTCTGGGCCTGGGCTCTTCTTTGTTGGCAAGGACTTAATTACATTTTCAATTTCAGTAATAGAAATTGGGTTATTCAGCAGTTTTACATCTTCCTGATCCAGCTTTGGTAGTTCATATGTATTTAGGAATCTGTCTATTTCTTCAGTGTTATCGAACCTATGAGAGTAGAGATTTTCAAAATAGGTGTTGACGATCTTCTGTATTTCTGCCTAGTCTGTAGTAATTTCACCTTTTTCATTCCTTATTGCATGAATTTGAGTTTTTTCTTTTCTTTTTTTTAATAAGATTGACCAGGGGCTTATCAATTTTATTTATTCTTTCAAAGAACCAATTCTTTGATTCATTCATTGATCCTTTGTACTGTTTTCTTAGTCTCTATTGTATTAATTTCTGCTCTGATATTTATAATTTCCTCCCTTCTTTTGGCTTTGGGCTTGGCTTGTTCTTCTTTTTCTAGATGTTTGAGTTGTAGCATCAGGTTGTTTATTTGTGTTCATTCTGTCTTCCTGATGTGGGAACTCCGTGCAATAAATTTTCCTCTTAGGACTGCTTTCATTGCATCCCACAAACTCTGGTAAGTTGTGTTTGTATTTTAATTTGCTTGCAGATATTGTTTAATTTCTTCTTTAATTTCCTCTATGACCCACTGATTGCTCAACATGTATTACTCAGTTTCCATGTATTTGTGTGGTTTTTACAGCTGCTTTTATTGTTAATTTCTAATTTCATGGCACTATGATCCGATAACATGCATGGGATAATTTCAGTTCTTTTGCATGTAGTTAAATATGTTCTGTGGGCTAGTATATGGACTATTTTAGAGAATGTCCCATGTACTGCTGAGAGGAATGTATATTCTTATGTTGTTGGATAGAAAACTCTATATATGTCTATCAAGTGCATTTGTTCACAGGTGTGATTCAGTTCTGTTATTTCTTTGCTGATTTTCTGTCTAGTTGATCTGTCCCTCTGTGTCAATGGTGTGTTAAGATCTCCTGTTATAATTCTGTTAATATTTGCTTTATATAGCTGGGTGTTCTGGAATTTGGTGCATATATATTTAAGATTGTTATCTCTTCCTCTTGAAGTTTTACCCTGACTAGTATGTAGTGACCCTCTTTATCTCTTTGGATCATTCTTGGTTTGAAGTTCACATTGTCTGCAAACAGGATTGCCACCCCTGCTTTTTTTTGGTTTCCTTTTGCATGAAGCATTGTTTTCCATCCTTTGACTTTCAGTCTATGGGTTTCCTTTTGGGTAAGATGGGTTTCTTGTAGACAGCATATGGTTGTATGTTGTTCCTTGATCCATTCTGCCAATCTGTTTCCTTTGATTGGATGAGTTGAGGTCATTTACATTAATGGTTATAGCTGTTATATATTGGTTTATTGTTGACACGTTATCTTTCTGCTGTTGTATTGTTAGCTTTCCATTCTATTTAATTGTCTGCCTTGCTTGGTGGCTTTATCCTATGTGTATCTAGAATGTCTTTCAGTATTCTGTGTAGGGTTGGTTTGGTGTTCATGAAGTTTTTCAGCTGTTCTTTGTCATGGAAGTATCTTATTTATTTATTTATTTATTTATTTATTTATTTTTTGGTACCAGGGATCAAACTCACAACCTCATGCTTGCCAGGCAGGCACTTAAGCCACTGAGGTAAATCCCCGGCCTGGAAGTATCTTATTTCTGCATCCATTTTGAAGGACAGTTTTACAGGGTACATCAGTCTGGGTTGGAAGTAGTTTTCCTTTAGGATCTGAAATACTTCACTCCATGCTCTTCTTGACTTCATTGTTTGTGTTGAGAAGTCTGCTGTGATTCTGATAGGTTTTCCTTTATGGGTGATCTGTCTTTTCTCTCTAACAGTTTTAGTATTCTGTTCTTATGGTGGGTTTCTGGGATGGTGATTATTATGTGTCTTGGTGTAGTTTTATTTTGGTTATGGCTATTTGGAGTTCTATATGCTTCACTAATCCAAATGTCAGTTTCCATTCTCATATTTGGGAAGTTTTCAGCTAGTACTTCTGTAGACATCCTCTTGATATCATTTGGGCTGTCTCCTTCTTTTTCATTTATCCCTATTAATCTTATGTTATTTTTCTTTGCATCATCTTGTAGCTGTTGAATTGTTATTTCCTGATTCTTTGTTATTTTTAAAAGATCTTTCCTTTCCTGTTCACTAGCTGTGATCTTATCTTCAAGGTCTGAAATTCTATCTTCACTTTCATTGAGGCGGTTTTTACAGCTTTCAATAGAATTTTTGATTTCCTGTATATCTCTTTGAATTTGCTTTATGTATTCTGCTTGTTTCTTATAGTGTTCATTCTGGGATTCTATCTGTTTGCTTTGTTCCTTTAATTTTTTAGCTGTGTCTTCACTAGATGTGTTCAGTATTTCTGTCACTACTTTTATCATTTCTTCTTTTACCTGGGCAATTATTTCTAATTTGAATTTCTCCATAGCTTCCCCTAGTTGCTTCTTTATTTCAGTTGATATCATTTCAGTCATTTCAGGTGTATGGCTTATATTTTCTTCTATGAACATGGCTCCCAGGCTTTCTTGGGATGGGCTGGTGATTTGAGCCTGCCTTTTGGTCTTTCCTTTTGTCATTTTTCTTTATTTCCTTGGTTTGAGTGGTGTTCCAAAGCTTCCTCTGGGTGTGTCACAAATCTCCTGCACCCTCAGCTACTGGAGAAGTCTCAGCTCCTCTACAAGTACTTGGTTCCTGGGGCAAATTGCACCCCTCTGCAGATTCTTGGCTCTCTTAATTGAGATGTAGAAGCTGAGCATGGAGAACTGGGGCTGGCAGAGCCCCAGGGCACAATCCCCTGTCCTAGTGGTGTGGATATGAACTCAGCAGCTGGCAGTGCTGGTCTCAAGGTTGTCCCCAGGCCAGCCCAATTGAGCCCAGAGTCCTCGTGCAAGGTTCCTATGTCCTGGACTGAAACCAGGTCACTGAAAGTGGTTTACTGAGGCCCTGCAATCTGTTGGACCCAGTCCAGCATCCCAGTAGCTCCCCAGAAACTCAAAAGCCAGAACGTAGGTCTCCAACTTTCCCCAGGTCCCTGGAACTCACCTGGGGTAAACTCCACACCTCTGCAGATTCTTGGCTCTCTTAATTGAGATGCAGAAGCTGGGCATGGAGAACTGGGGCTGGCAGAGCCCCAGGGCACAATCCCCTGTCCTAGGGGTGTGGATATGAACTCAGCAGCTGGCAGTGCTGCTCTCCCTTATCTTGTTTTGTAGTTTTTTTAGGGGCATTTTTTTTTTTTTGTACTGGGAATTCAACTTAAGACTTTGCACTTGCCAGGCAGGTGCTTGTGCTGCTGAGCTATACTGCTGGCCCTTCTGGGGCCATTTTGATAGTAGTAATCATAGTGATTATATAAAGCACTGACCAAAATCATATCCACAAACACATGCATCTAGACTTAGATTGATGCTTGCATGTATTTTTCTGGCACCCCAAGTGTTTTTTATAACCACATATGTGGCTGGCATTCGGGTTGTAATTCAAGACTCTGGTCGTAAGTTAAACCTAAAATTCCAGTCATAACCCAAGTTGTTCAGATGTGATGTTGATTGCAACTTAAGGATCCACTATACCATTATAATAAGTTCTTAAGGGGACATTCAAGCCATAGTAGGTAGCTAGAATATTGTTTACTTATTAAGTTGAAACTTTGTGGATATAATATTTAATAGTAGGAGTTGGTGGTGGCAAAGAAGCCTTTAATATAGGAAACTGGATTTGGTTTTCTGATCTGGATTTGAATGTGGCTTCCACTGGAAAATGAGACACTAGTGTTTCATGGCAAACCAGTAACAGTTTAAGTTGCGATATCCTTGGACCAGGTGATTTATTAAATATATATTTATCAGACCAAGTAGCAGTTATTCTGTTAGATCATTATGGTTGCTATGAAAAAATTCAAAGTGAAGTAAGATAACTGGTTCTGGGAGTGTTATAGAATTTATACAAAATGACAAATTCAAGGTTACAGGAGCTTTTGAGAAGTATGTCATATTGACTTTTTCTGTCTTATAAGTCATCTCATGTTCTTGCCTGACTCTGCAATATCTATTTTCTTTTCTCTTTCATTAGGATCTGTGTACTTGTTATTCATGGACCAATTTTTTCTTGAAGCAAATTGTTTTCTTTGGCTTATGGATTTAAATCTTCTTTTATTTCAAGGAAGTTTCTTGAACTATATTTAAGTATATTTTTTATTATTATTGAATTATGAAAGATTTGACTATTGGCTTACTTTTTTTTCTAATTTTTTTCTAATACTTTTTGATCTCTTTATTTCTATTTTTCTGTTGATTGATTTTTTTCTTTTTAGCCTTTGTCTTTTTCTATACTTCAGGGTAGTCAGCTTTGTCTTGTACAGTTCTAATCTCACCTTCATTTCTGCAGTCATCTTATTTTGTTTCTATATTCCTTTCCTAAGCTGTTCTTTTATATTTCACTTCCTCCAATAGTCTCACTCTTCCTTGAATTTTTGCATTTTGTGTCTATAGCTTTGTGCTGTAGCATCACAGAAATAATTATGTTTTTATAGTTTCTAAATTAATAGCCAAAATGTGTATACTATTTAACTCCTTATGGAGAAATCTTGACTCCTTTTATTTTTGATTTAATATTGTTCATGCTCTTTTTGCTAAACTGTTTTTGAATGAGATGAGTTTTTCTCAATGTTTTCAGCTGTTTATGGGAGGCCACATGGGGAAAGTGTTGGTTTCAGGATAAGTGAAATTTTTATTCTAACCTACGGTTCCATATGTAACTTTAGTTAGCCTTTATGTGTCCTATGGATATTGGCAGCTTCAGGGAGTGCCTCTTACTGGGGAAAGTTCTCTTTTTTTTCTCTTTCTGTCTTCCTTATTCCCTACAAATATCACTATGTGTGTTGTTTTTCAATGATTCTTGAGTCTTTTACATCTTGGAACCAAACCAGGCACAAGGACATTCCTGAAGCCAGAGAGAACATCCTTGTCTATCTCCAGTGAAAACAGGATTTAGATTTTCTACCAGAGTATTCCTCTCCTCTGAGAAGCAAAGTGACTTTGCTGACCCTTCCTGTAGCCCTAAAGCCCTCTCAACCCTGTAACTCACCTCCACTTGCCCCACTTGTGCTGCTTTTTGGAGTCCTTTCACATGTTTCATAATGGGCTTTATCCATATCCTAATAATGCTGAACATGGAATTTGTACTTGGATCTCATTTCATAAAGGTCAGTTCATGTCTTTAAACTAGGAATCACTGAGCCTTGGCTATGTACCAGTTACTGGTTTTTAGGCTGCAAAGACAAATTGTTTTTGAGCATTTAAAAAATACATATATACTGGCACCTGAAAAATAACCAGCCCTCTTGACTCCAAAAATCTAAAATCTAAGATACTAAAGTGAAAAAAGCAGAAATTCAAAACAATGATTGAGATTGAACCTGGGGACCAGGAAAGTAGGGTGATTAATACCATGCCTAGAGAGTAGCATGGGCAATTAGCATTAAAAGTTCAAATTAATGTTGAATTGTTCATCTTTAATTGAGAGAACAGAGCTCTGTAATATTCTTGCTTTTGTGACCACAGTTTTGAGATATTTTAGTTCATGTAATTATCACTAATATTTTTTCAGCTAGATTTCCTTCTGGATCAAGATTCCATTTTCCAGTTTATATCCTTTTCATGAATGCTGACTTAAGGTAGATTTTAGAGAGTGGGTTTAATGCTGAAGATGGCTAGAAAGGGGAGAGATTCTACATATGACAAAGGACAGGGCATAGACCGTATCATTTGGAAATCAGGGCACCACAAGGCACCATAGGAAATAAATATGGGAATTTTGTATTTTAACCTAAAACATCATTGTGTTTTCTTATGAAATAATTTTGTTTCAGTTAAAATAAAAGGAAATTAGATGGTTTTCTCTTGAAATTCTTCCATTTTCTACCAGCACTTAAAAGATGGCTCAATGTTAATTGTATCAGTCCAGTCTTAAAAATTGACAGTGCAAAGTTTAATTTTACAAAGTGCCAAATTTTTAATCGATAGCAACAGGATAGTCATTAACTGTTAGTAATCAGTTACTTACCCTTTTATTCTTTCAGTTTTCTTGGCTCTGATTGATTGAAAATATTATCTGATTTATTTACTATAACAGGCTTCACTATACCGAGGTTCCTTCCCATTTTCACTCATCCCTGTCCCATTCTTTACTCCTCTCCTCTCTTCTTTTCTCTGTCAAATATCAATCAGTCATCCATGGGGGGCATGTGGTAGCAGTAGCATGACAATGAACTGTAAACAAAAAATTTTTAAAAATAAAAACAACTCTAGAACACTTATTTTAGTCCAATAATAACATAATGGTGATCAAAACAATATGCACAAATGTTTCACAAATACTTCCAGGGCAAACCAAGTAAACGGCTGCATTTTTCACATATTATGATTGCCACCTCACTTCACTGCTACATTAATTCACTGATCATTTGTAGCTGGGGAAACTTTGTCACAGTAGTATTATCTCCTTTTAGCATGATCTGACCCAGTAGTTTCCCTGACTTTGTTTTAGAATGATTTTTTCTGTGTCATCTAATACAAGGTTTGTATACTCAACAAAACCACTAATTCAACCTTCCTCCCACATATTCACATGCTTGTAGAACCACCTCTGAATCTGGGGTCTATTCTGAAAGTATCTGAAGATAAGGCTGATGGGCTGCACCATCAGCCTTCTGCACTTTCTGGCCTGGCCCTGGTGTGCCGTGGTGGAATCTCACAAAGATCACACAAACTACCAGAAATAACAACTTCTAGAATTGACAATGTTTTTCAAAGGAAGTGTTGCAATCTTTATCATTTCAGGGCCCACATTATATGTTTCACACTATATATATTTTTTATTTTTTGGTACCGGGGATTGACCTCACGCTTGCCAAGTTTTTTGAAATGCTCATAATGCTGTCTTTTGGTAACTGTATATATATATATATATATATATATATATATATATATATATATATATATTTACTTGTTTCATAAACTCAAACATCACTCTTGTCTGCCATATTCATAATGATCACCAATGCAACCATAATAATAGTAACCTTTTAGTTAAAAGGACCAAACAAATTCACGGTGGGCTACTCTTACCTTCTGATCTTCACTATCATGGCTCTTATGCTCTCTCGGAAAAAAAAAAAAAAACAACAAAGAATAAAAGTTTGGGAGTTTACATGTTGTAAAAATTAAGAGGACATGACTTAGAATTAAAGAAGGAAATTATTTAATTTTGGAGTTGCTGAACTGAGCTCTGGTGGTCTGGAAGCTCTGGGGAAAATCCAGATATTGAAATGACAGATTCGGGTTGGAGTATTTTGTGAACGCAACAGCAGATGCACTTGTGGAAGGCTTTTCAAATCAAGATGTTCCCTCGCATGAACTTGTGGATCTCCCCAGGCTCTGGATATGATGAAAAGTGTTCCGCTTAGCCAAACAGAAAGATCATTTCCCCTCACACGTTATTTAAAACCTATTTAAAATTTGCATAGTTGTAAAGCTTATTCCCAGGATAATGGTGGTCTTTAAATAAGTAAAATCAATTAGGTAAATATATATTTTGATACTTTTCTTGGGATTGTAAATACGGCTATGCATTGCTACATCTTTGTTTGTACACATCTGTTACATCTGAAAAATTTGAAATAGCCATAATTGGACCTTTTTGGAGTCTCTGGGACTTTTATAACTTCAACCAGGGTGTTAAAAGTATATATACTTTGAAAACATTCAAAGGTTCATCTATGCTTTAATAGTCAGAGTGAGTACATTCAAAAAGTTTAAAAACTTGTGCTTGTGATATTTGGTACCTTGAATCCTTGATTGCCAGGCATTGATTATCTCCACACACTTGCATTTGTTCATAATTTTTTAAACTTTCAAACACTGCTAATAAATAATATATAGCATGTTCTATACTAATGGACATACATCAGCTGATTCCATTCATAATTATCTATAGGAACCCTGCTATATGTCAATATAGTTAAATACTATGAAATATCTTTCTAATTTCTGAAACTTTAAGTGTATGCAATAAAATCACATGTAAAGATTTTACATCTCATCCTACGATATTTTGTAGACCTCTATTCAAAGATGAATTAAAAAGTGACAACTCTGAAAGTTATAAAATTAAATAGAAGTCTTGGTAATTTGAGTAACAGAAGCTGCTCACTGACAATAACTATTCATATTTTATATAAAGGTTTTAATTGGACATGATGGTATTTTTTTAGCTTTGTTTGGATTTACTGTCAAACCCCCAAAACTTTGTAAATGATACCCGCACTTTTAAATTATAAGATGAAACCTAGATTTGTTTGCAGTTTTTAATCTGTTGTTAATAAACTTGAAAGAACACAGCCCTGTCTAATAAACACATCAAACTAATGGGTACCAGAGCAGTTCAGAAGAGTGTTTGTTGTTTGGTGTTTAGATTTCAGTCAGAATTAATCAACAATGGAAGGGGCCTGCTGTATTTATTAGCAACTCAAATCCCTGTGATTGAATGCCAGGTTCCTTTGACTTATTCCAGTGAAGGCTGGCAAGTTTACAGCACTGATACATACTTACATTCTCCGGTCTTAAAAAGAAAGGGAAAAATAGAGCCTAAAATCAGACCACAGGATTGGCAAGAATTTCCTGAGAGCCATTTTGAATTTAGCCCTGTACAGTGAGCCTGTGAATAGGAAGCAATTGATTCACAAACAGTGGAGTCTTTTTTGCCCGAAGAAGCCTTCAGCTGTGCAGATGGCTCCCTGGCATAATCCAGTCTGCTTTTGTGTTTTACTTTATATGTTAGGCTACTTTCTTCTCATGCTTTAAGTTGCTTTTATTTTCTCTTTTTGGTTTAAGCTTCCAAATTCCAGGGGCAAGGACAGGTTGCAAGGGTTCAGGAAGGGTGGCTGGACCCTCCATGGAGGGTTTCCCACAGATTTACGGTTGCTAGTAAATCGCTGGCAATGTTGCTTGCTTGTCACAGGCCGTTGTTTGAACAGAAGTGTCAACTTCTGAATGAGGACTCTGGAAACAGATGTAAAGATTAATTTTGAGAAGGCAGCTTTTTTTGTTTTTGAGGCTCCCAAAACATGCGTACTTGTGCGGCTGCTCTGTTTCTAGACATTTATGTTTCAAAGTGATCTCATTTCTCAATGACAAAGACTTGCATTCTTTACTGTGCATGTTCAGAAAGTTTCACAGCCTTTAGCCATTCCTCTGGCTTCTCATGTCTGGGGGCTGCATTTCCAGAGCAGATTATTTGTGGAAAGACATTATTTATCTGGAAACTCTTCAGTGCAAACTTGACAGAGTCAGTGTTATTCTGGGCCATCCATCTCCTGCAGCAGATAAGATTTACCAGCGCGTCCGCCCTACGACTTCCTATGGGAAGATAGCCCACTCTTGGCCTGATAAGTAGTTTCACATTGAATGAATCTGTGCCTCACAGCTCACGTAGCCTTTATTTGTCTTCCCAGAATGGAGTTTGTTTCTTTTTAAAGTTATCTTGCTTTAGGTCACGTTGTCTTCTTTCTGTCCTATGGAGGTGAATTTTGAAGAAAAAATACATGCCCAAATGTTAGTATGTATCTCCAAGTGTTCTGAGACAAATTTGTAGGGAAAAAAATCCTTTTACACTTAATCACATACCTCTGTTTTTTCCCCTGGAACTCTCTGTCCAATATTTTTCCTTTCAGCACACAGACTCTGTGGGAATGATGTGGACTTTTTTTCTCTTGTAAATATTCTACAAATGGGAAATAAATGCCACAGAATCTGCCACTTTGGAATGACTTGTTTGTGAGTCAGTGTTCTTGTTTGCCCTCCCTAAAAATTATTTTTTCCAATTATATGGGAAACATGCAGAGGGTTCCTTATTTCTTATCATTAAATGATGTGTGTAACACATTTCAGTTGAGGATTAAAAGATCTTGTTCTCTAAACATTTATGTAAGATCAGTGAATGTTCTAACACATGGATGTTTTTTCACCATTGTAATCATTCCCCGTACACTCAGCACCTTTGTTTGTGAAGGGCCTTTCTTTTGGCATAGCCACACTGCATTTTCTTATGGGACTTCCTTTAAATTGTGTGTGTGTATATCTAGGGCATAGCATGTGATGAACAACTTGGCTCTCAAATAAAAGATGTTTAAGTTTAAGACTAAATGCAAAATTTTGACTACAGATAGCCTAGAAAATGTGTTTGCATCTGAGTGCATTTCTTGAAACAACAACAATAAAACCCCACAAAATGGTATGAAACAGGTAAGAAAAACCATCTTCAAACTGACAGCAAATTACAGTACCCAAACCAGTGAAATTAAGACTGAACTGGGAATATCCTCAGTGTGCTGACACATCTGTCCAGCCATAATCTGTGACAGTAAGGAAAATGCTGCATCAGTTGCAGACTGCAACTTCAAAGCCCCACCGAAGCATCTTTCGCTGGAATGCCAAGGTCTGGATTGTCAGGACAGTCATTGCATTTGGATTCACATTCTGAAGAGGCACAGGGTTAGGGTGTAAACAGAACTGCTCAGACGCCATGCTTTATCACAAGCATGGTGACCACTAGGAAGAGAGAAGATAGAAGGCGAACAGATTGGGGTGCCAATCACAGCAGCTAAAGACTTGTATGACATGCTTGAGTTGGCTTACCCCCTCCTCTCATGAGCTGATCTGTATATTTTCAAAAGATTGAAAGTTGACTGTTAGCATAGTGACTATTAAATTATATGATAAACTTAAAATAAACTATATTAAAAGCAAAGGCAATAAGTACTCAAAACTCGTCACTCCTCAGTTATTATTATCTATGCTCTTGAGGTTGTTCATAGAGATTGTATCTATCTTGTGAAAATATTGTATAAAAGTGTGCTTTTCTTTCCAACTCTGTGGCTGGTGATGTATTGTGCTGGTGGCTTGAAATCAGCTACAGTGGGAGTATTTATATTATGACAATTTCCAATTACTATAAATCAGCACATGATTTATTGTTTCACTTTTTACTTAGACATAAAGTGGTGGAAAAATGTTAATATAATGCAAGGTAAAATTAACCATGTCTTGCTTGTGGCATAAAAAATTGAAGAAGTATTCTAATATTCAAAGCCACTATGCTAGCAGAGAAGTTGTTCAATTCAATAAGGAGGTGAAGTTTTCATGTATACGTCTTTTGTCACTTCACTTTCTCTTATTAACATGAGTGAAGATAAAGTTGAACATCCTTAGTCTGAAGCTCAAACCCAAAATGTTCCAAAATCTGAATCGAGTGCTGACAAGCCACTCAAGTAGAAAATTCTACACCTGACCTTATATGGTGTATTACTGTCAAAACTAGGGTACAACAGTATCCCTAAGGGAAAAATGACCTTTTTGGCTCCTTGGTTGGTGGTACATTTTTCCAGACACACCCAGATTTCTCTTTCAAACATGTGCTGGCCAGATACACCGATGGCAGGTTCCCCACAATCTTCACCCGCATGGGACCAAGACCTAAGCGGGGCCAAGAGCTAAGAGCATTACTCACTGTATTGTTTTTGTCCTATTCTTTGCTCTGTGATATTCAAAATACATCTGGAGACAGCCCTGGGGTAATGACGATAAAAGGGGAAGCACTTAATCTCAAGAATAGAAAGTGAGGCTGCTGAAGGAACTGGCCAGCAGCTAGTGTGGAACTGCTTACAGAAGAGCATGGTATGGGAATGAGCAGCATATATGACCCAAACAAATGGATGAATAAACTGTTGAAGATCTATGTTGAGAGGAAAAAGAACAGAAATTAACAAGAAATAGAAAAATCTGCATGTCTTAGCAATTCCTTGTTGCTGGGACAAAATATCCAACACCCACAAGTGAAAGGAAGAAAGGTTTATTTTAGGTCACGGTGTGTAGAGGTTTCAGTCTGTAGTCAATTGGCTACAAGGCAAGGTGGCATAGCAGAGGCACGTCCCAGAGGAGAAATAACTCATTGCCTGGCAGGCAGGAAGAAGGAAGCAGCAGTGCACTTTCCTTTCCCTTTTTTTAGCGTTCAGGCTACAAGCCTATTGGTTGATGCCACCCACACCCAAATTGGCCTTCTGTCTTCAATTAATTAGTTCAGCCATGCCCAGAACTGTGCTGATCCAATCAGAGGACTCATCCAGTTATCACATACCATTCATCCATATTCATACTTAATTCTAGGTCTAGCCATGTCTGAAAAGCCCCACTTATGAGCCCATGTGACTTTGGTTGGGGAGATACCTAGATACACGTCGTAACATTTCACAAAGCTAAAGATGAAGGTGTTTTGAAAAAGTGCATCCATCAGTGCTACAGTGAACAAAAGCCACTTAATGATATGTTGATCATCAAACAAAGATCATGATGAACTGAAGATGGGAGAGAACTGTGAACAGCCAGCAAGCTGGTTGTAGAAACTGAAGAAAAGACATGACATTATGTTTTTAAAGATTTATGGTGATCCAGTGTAGGCTGATTGCAAAACAGTGCTGAAACTCATGAACAACTTTGTCAAGGTCATTGCTGAAGAAAATTTGATGCCATAACAAGTTTCTAATGCAGATGAAACACCATTGTTTTGGTATTATTTCTGGCTCTTGCTGACAAGACAGCCTCTGGTAGGAATAGATGCTAAATTCAGAATAACTGTGCTGGGCTGTGCTAGTGCAGTAGGTGCACATAAGTGTACCTAGGTTGAGATGGGGCAAATCCCCACGTCCTCATTGTTTTAAAGGAGTGAATTTCTTACTGGTCCATTATTATTGCTAATAAAAGGTATAGCTCACCAGGGACATTTTTTCTGACTTGCTTCACTACAGGAAAGCTGGACTGGACAAGATTTCCATTCTGCCTTGACAGCTGTTCTGCTTATCCTCCAGTTGAAATTCTTTTCAAAAATAATCTTCCTACCATGTACTTTCCTCTAACTGTGACTCCACTAATGCAGTGATGTGAAATGGGCATTCTTAGATCAATGAAGAGTAAATACAGAAACACTTTGTTGGACAGCACATTAACAGCAGTGAACAGAGGAGTACTGTAGCTAGGGAAGGTTTTCAAAAGTTTAGCATGAAAGATGCCATATATGCGGTTGCCAGTGCTTGGAATAAATTGACTAAAGACATAATTGTGCATGCCTGGCACATCTGGCCTACCACGAGTTTCAGGGATGATGGTGAGAAAATTGTTGACTTTGAAGGATTCTGTATATATAGGGAGAAAAAAGGATTCCGTATATCTGGGGAGAAAAAAAATCTATTGTTCTTACATATGCAAAAAATACACCTGTTCAGTCCATCAGTAAGTTGGACTGGAGGGATATTGAATTTTTCTTAACAGCAGTAACAAAGTTCCAGTTGTTCACTGGATGGTTCATGATGAAATAGCCCCAATGGTTCTGAATCAGTGTGATCACAATAACACTGATGTTGAAGACCACAGAAAACAAGTGCCTATAGATGATGTGGTAAAAAAGTGTGAAAGGCGCATTGAAGGACTAGATCAGCATGGATTCACAACAGAACAAGATCTCACGTCAGTTCATAAGATCAAAGAGGGATTTGAATTATGGTTTGTATCTGGATAGCTCCCAAAGCCTCATGCACTCAAATGTATAGCTTTTGCAAGTGACTGGATTATAGGGCATGATAATCATCAGTGAATTAGTCCACTGATGAGTTTACAGTGACTTGTTATTAGGAGGTGGGATCTGGACCAAAGAGGTGGGGTTCTCTTACTTCTGCTCCTCTATGTTCTCTCTTTGCTTCCCTGTTGACATGCTACAAGCAATTGCTTCACTGTGTCCCTCAGCCATGCCACCTTGCCTTGGAGCCCGCTTACCATAGACTGAAATCTCCATAGCTGTGAGGTAGAATACATCTCTCCTTCCTTTAAATTGTGAGTGTTGAGTATTGTGTCCCAGCAACAAGGAAGTAAGGCACTCTGTGAGACAAAAACCTTAATCAATGAAGTAGATGACTGGAGAAAACATTTTAAAAAGCTACTCAGCAGAATGCCTCTTGGTCTGTAGAAGATCTCATTCCTGCTCCCCAGTGTTTCTTTTCATGTGAAAAAAATACAGTGTGCATTAATCTTTCAGTCAAGCCCAGCGTTGCATCTAGAGATGGAAGCTGCAACTCTTTGTCACTGCAGTTGCTTTGCAGCTGATGTAGGTGTCCTGGGCATGCTGCTGGCTGCATAGTTACTTTGAACACATGATCCACACCCCATATTAATGATATGCCATTTTTAAAAACTAGTGAGTCCTTATGTATAAATAAACACAAGGCAACTATCGCTTACTGGCAGCATATAAATTCAAAGTCATAAATGATAGAGATACCAAATAACCACAGACCATCTGCATGTGTGTCTGAGATTATGACTCTGCTGTTCTCTCACAAGTCAATGTATGCAAACTTCGTATCACTTGCAAAATAATTGAAATGATTGTAAAATTTTATGTTTCAGATTTGCACTGTATTAGTATATGGGAAACATAAATGAATTTCATCTTTAAACTTGGGTTGTGTCTCTAGGATACCTCAGTATACTTATGCAAGTTTTCCACAGTTCAAAAATAAATCCAAAACATTGTGGCCTGAAGCATTTGAGGAGACGATTGTTCAACATGTGTTATCAGACATTCATACCAGAGATACACTTTTCAGTCACAGACATAGGATAGGCTTGAGTTTGACAAAACTCAGTAAAAGCATTCTGTGATAATTAGTAGACTATATGAGTTTTATAGCAATTATTTTCTTATTCTGAAGCAATATAGTTTTTGCTAATGACAAAAACTATATTTCTCTGAATAAAGAAATTAAAGAAGACATTAGAAAATGGAAAGCTACCCTCTGTTATTATATAGGCAGAACTAACATCGTCAAAATGGCCAGATGACTGAAAAATGATATTTGGATTTTTAACACAATGTCAATCAAAATAGCATCAACATTTTTTTTTCACAGAACAACAATAACAGCAAAATTCTAACATTTATATGGGGACTGAAGAGGCCCAGGTAGGCAAAGCAATCCTGGGAAACAAGACCAAATCAGGAAGCATCACAATCCCAGATTTTAAATACACTAAAACTATTGCTGCAGTAGAAAAAACAACATGGTACTGACACAAAAATAGACATATTGACCAATGGAATAGAACAAAGGATGCAGGAGCAACCCCAAGCACTTGCAGCCAGGTGATTTTTGACAAAAGGGCCACTTTTATACCCTGGAGAGGAGATAGCCTCTTTAATACATATCTCTTACCCTGTACTAAAAAGAAATGAAAATATTAGACCTACATAAAAACAAACACTGAATTTACTGGAAGAAAAGATGCTAATACTCTTGAAGACACAGGCATAGGGAAAGATTTCCTGAACAGAACCTCATTTGCACAAAAGTAGTACCAAGAATCAACAAATGGGACCATATGATGGTCTCACAAAGGACTGCTATACAGAACATACAAGAAATTGAAAAAAATCAACCCCCCATTTTCAAAGACCTGATCCAGAATTTGAGGTGAATATGCACTTCTCAGATGAATTAATACAAGTGGAAAATAAATATATGAAAAAATGTTCAACATCATTGATTATTAGAGAAATACAAATTAACACAACACTGCGATTTCATCTTACTCCAGAAAGAGTGACTATTATCAAGATATCAATCAATAATAAATGCTGCAGGGCTGTGGGGATAAAGGAATCTTTTCTCCACTGTTAGTAGAAATTTAGACTGGCCCAACTACTGTGGATATTAGTATGGAGATTCCTTAAAAAACCTAGGATTAGATGTTCCATTTGACCCAGTCCCTTTCTGGGTATTCTCCCACAGTGATATATATGCACCCATGTTTATAGTAGCACAATTCATAGTAACTAAATCTTGGAAACAACCCAAATGCCCATTAACTGAGGAATGGATATAAAAGATGTATTTTTATACAATGGAGCACTACTCAGCTATAAAGAGGGATAAACTTGAGGTTTTTATAGGTAAATGGATGCAACTTGAGATCATACTTATTAGTGAAATAAACTGGACTCATATGTGTAAACATTGTATTGTATCTTTAGTGTAAGAAACTTAAAGAGTAAATAAGTTTCAAAATGTACAATAGATATTGTGAAAGGGGAGAAACTGCTTAGAAGGAAACAACAACAGGGATGAGGGAAAGGAGAAAAGAAGGAAGGGAAAAGAAAAACATTTACATATATATTTATACATACATATATGATAACTGAGACAATTATACTACTAATTTCTCTTCTCTCTCTTCTCTCTTCTCTTCTCTTCTCTTCTCTTCTCTTCTCTTCTCTTCTCTTCTTTCTCTTCTCCCCTCCTCTTCCCTTCTTTTCTTTCTTTCTTTCTTTCTTTCTTTCTTTCTTTCTTTCTTTCTTTCTTTCTTTTTTGAGACAGGGTCTTGCTATGCAGTTCAGCCTGACCTTGAACTCACTTTGTAATCCAGGCTGGTTTTGCCCTCCCAGTGATCTGCCTGTCTCAGCCTCCCCAGTGTTGGGATTACAGGAGTGTGTCACCACACCTGGCTTTATACTGCCAGTTTACATTGGTTAATTGAAAAAATGGTTTTTGTATATACTGTTTGATCCATTTTTCATGCCTATATCTTGAAATCTGAGCAACTACTTTGAAGATAACATATGCAATATAGTAGCCATTGTTAACCTACTAGCTTGTTTTGAAATTCTGTATCATTGTTTTTTCTCTTTAAAATAAAAAAAACCTATAAAAAATAAAGCTTAACACTTTTAAAGGATTACCACAATTTCTTTCAGGTATGGGTAAGAGAAATGATTTATGCAATATTAATTATTCTTTATGTAGTAAGTTAAAATTACTGTTTATTTTATAATGAGTTAAGTTTGGGTTTCAAGATGTCCAAATAGAGAAGTGGAAATGAAAAATATTAAAGGATTATCTGTGTACTTTATTTTTAATATTAAAGGTTGGGTAAATAAAATAGCTACCTGTAAGAAAAAAAAAAGTTTTTTCACAGCAAAAGAAGCAACCAAAAGAGTGAAGATACAACCTCCAGAATGGGTAATTGTTTTCATGAACTATTCAGAGGATTAATAACTAGAATATCTAAAGAATTATAAATTTAGTACTAACCTTGAAAACCCCAATAAAGAAATGGGCAATTGAAATGAATATTTTTACTTCTCAAAAGTAAAAACAGCTGGGCTGGGCATTTAGCTCAGCGGCATAAGCGCCTGCCTTGCAATCGCAAGTTAGATCCCCGGTACAAAAAAAAAAAAAAAAAAAAAAAAAAAAAAAAAAAAAAAAAAAGTAAAAATAGCCAATAAATACATGAAAAAATGTTCAGCATCTTTACTTATTAGAGAAATGCAAATCAAAATAACACTGAGGTTCCACCTTACTGCAATAAAAATTGTCATTATCACAGACTTAAAAAATAGCAAATGCTGCTGAGTTTGTGGAGAGAAAGGAACCCTTATACATTGTTGGTAGGAATGAAACTAGTACAACCAATTTGGAAATCAGTATCGAGATTTCTCGGAAAACTAAAAATAGAAATTCCATTTGACCTAGTGCTAACTCTCCTGGGTATCCTTACAAAACGGCTAACATTATCATATTACAATGAGACAGGCATATGTATGTTTATAACAGAAATCAGACTAGCTGAATCATGGAAGTGACCTATGGGTCCATCACCTCATGAAAAGATTAAAGTGTGGCATAATTAAAGAAGGATAACTGTGAGTCATTTCTAGGGAGGTGGTCTCGGTAGAGATGGGAAGGGAGAGTGGAGGGAGGGAGAAATGAACAAGATGCCATATCTATGTGTCTCAAATCCCCAAGCTGAATATAATCATTATGTATCACTACCATATACTCACAAAAACAAAGAAAATCATGTTTATATATTCTTCATATTAAAGAGGTTTATAATAAACTATTGTCTTTGCATACATAGGAATGTGTGCATTATTTGTAGGGGCATCAGACAAGTGGTTACTGTCACCCCAAAGATGCCTCACAATGTCCTGGGAAGAAATCTTTTCTTTGTGTTTTGGGATGGGCTGGAAAGAGGGGTTAGAAATTTGAATGGGAGATGAATCTAGGTTTCAAAACTACTGAGAAAATATTCTGAGACCATAGTTTTGAATTTATGATTCTTGGGGTCTCAGTTTACTTCTCTAATGCCTCCCATACCATTCTGAACTAGTCTTGAAAGAAATGCTCCTATTTAAAAATGTCACTGATATAGGCTCAACAGTGTCCTCTTTCAAGTTCATACATGGAATTCATAACCTCTGAGATAACTGCTTCAGAGACAGGGCTGTTGAGAAGACAGTTAAAATTAAACGAGCACTAAGGTGGGTCTCTATTCCAATCAAAGTGTGCCTATAAGAAGAGGGAAGATGCCTCTTTATCCTGTATACACAAAGGAAAGAGATGTGAAGACAAGGCAAGAATGTGGCCCTCTATGCACCAGGAACAGAGGCTTCAGAAGGAACCAATCCTACTAGTACACTAATCTTGGACTTGTATCCTCCAGAACTGGAGAACATACATTTCAGTTGTTTAAGTCACAAAGTCTGTGGTAATCTGTTATGGTGGCTTGAGAATACTAACATAGTCATCATTTGGAAAGAATGAATATGAGGAGTATACAGAGATATTTAAAGTGAAAGAAAGAGGAACAGAAGCTTGTTTTTATTTTCTGTTGCTATAACAAAATACCCGAGGTTGGATGCTTTATAAAGAAGAGAGGTTTATATAGCTCACAGTTGGAGGCCAAAAGTTCTACATTAGGCAGCTTTTATCTGTTTGGCCTCTGTTGGTGCTTTGGCTACATCACATGGTAGAGAAGCAGAAAAGGAAATGGTAGTATATAGAATGGGCCAAATACATGGGACCACTTTTTTTTTTTCTAATTTCTCAACCTCAGAGACTTTCTTTGGGAATAAGAATACACTCTCATGAGAAAAGCATTAATCCTGTCATATGGTGGTGACCCGTTACCTAAGCATCTCCTATTAGGACTCCTTTTAACGATTATACCACCTCCCAACATCACCATACTGAGAACCAAGTTTCTAGCATATGAAACTTTGGGATTCATGCTCAAGCCATATCCAAACTACAGCAGAGCTCTTCCAATCATAATTATTGTCACTACATAAAATAAATGAGTAAGTCACATCAGACTAATGGTCATTCCAGGAAGTAGAAAAATGATTTAAAAATACAACCCTCCGTACTACCCTAAGGTATTATAATATTGAAGACAATATAGCTTTTTTTTTTAAAGTGAGAGGTCGTAGGAGAAAAGATGGATAGGAGAAGAGAAAGTTGTGAAAGAAGGAATCTTTCATCTGAAAATTGGAGAAATTTTGCACCAAGTCAAGCTGTTTATGTGTACAGGACACAGACAGATAATCTCAGATATGGCAGAATGAGGTGAACAGAATACCCTTGCATCTTCTTTGAGAAATGTACATGTTGAAAACGAAATATCTAAGAAATAGAAATCACAGAAGACTCCCTATTTTTAATGTATTTGGAAAAATTTTAAGTGATATGTATATGGACACAAAGAAAACTATGATAGATTCTGTAGACTAAAATATACAGGATTAGATACAACCTACTGAAACTAGAAATTTAGTATAAAAATGAAATAAAATCTCAACCATCTAGAATTTACAAAAATAACAACAATAACTTGTTAGATGGAAGAGATAAGAAAAATGAAATTGCAGAGTGTACAGAAAAGAATACTATTATAAAAACGTTATATATAGAAACCTACATGTATCTAAAGCCATGCTTAGGAGAATATTCATGGCCTTGGTCACCAAATTAAATAAAATTGTAACATAAGAAGACCAGTAAAATTATCTTTAAGAAAGCAGAAGTAAGAGGTTAAAAAGATAATAGCAAACACTAGTGGATGAGAAAACAGTAGAATAAATTAAAAACCCCTGTGACAAGATAAATCACCAGCTAATCTAACTTTAAAAAGGTTGCATAACCATACAGCATTAGGAATCAAGAGAAAAGATAACCAGATACAGAAAGGATTATAAGAAATGCTCAAGATTTTCTTTTTACAAACATAGTTGAAAGCCTGGATAGACAAGTAATTTTCCAAAAAGGTACATATGACCAAAACTGACCTCAGCTGTTAGGGAAAATTCCAACAAGACAATTACAAAATAGAAAATGGGAAAAAAAATTTGAGAAATTGTAGCCCCTTAAAATACAAAGATATTAATACTCATGGTACTTTAAATGTGAATCTTTCAGACATTTAGAAGATATACCAAAGCACCTTGTATGCTGTTCCAGAACTGACTTTAAACATTATTTTTTTGGTGGCATAGGTCTTACTATGTAGGGTCTAACTATATAGACATGTCAGCCTAGGTGTGAATTCAATAACCTTCCAACCTTGGCCTCCCAAAGTACTGGGATTATAGGCATGTGCCTCCATGCCCAGGTCCGGGATTAAATTAGGAAAGGCTTTCAACTGAGTTTTGCAAAACTACGATGGCACTGAAACCAAATTCTAAAAAACAAACAAACAAACAAACAAACAAATCTACACTTGCTTTACCAAACTGAAACAAAGTTAAATGACTGGTTATATAAACTTATATAATAGAGCATCATGCATCTATTAAAGAGGAATGCTATCTTTATGTGCATGTGGAAAGATATTCCAAATATATTATTTTAAAAAACAAGATTCAGAGCAAGTGTAATATGCATCTATTAGAATAAGAATACATAGATTTATGAATGGATCATTTGATGAAGAAACTATTGATGGTGGTAATGAATATTATGACTAAGCTAGAAGTTGTTTCAATGTATCTTGCCTTTTGTACTTTCAAAGAATTTTATAAGTATATATCTGCATTATTTTCATTTAATCATTTATCAGATTCTTTGTACAAAATAGAATTTGTATAGTCAGTAGATAAGCTGCTACTCTTGCATTATATAACTGGTCTAGAATTAAGGGCATGACATTTATTTTACCAGTGTGTTTTCACAAGATAGCATATCAAATAAGATTGTGTTTTCTTTCCTTCTTTATTAAAGGGAATTGTCAAGTCGGTTCACCCCTGAATATTCTATCGGAAACAAAGTTACTATGAGGTTATAGAATTTGAGGTGTACTGGTCTGATACACCTCATTAAAAATACATAATTACTTTGAATTACTTTGAAAAATACATAATTACTTTGAAGGGATACTTGTTATTGCACTTCTTCATCATACATTTCCATTTTTCTTTCTAGCTATTGGAAGAGACTAGCTAGTACGTTGTACTTTAGAACAAGCTAGCATCAAAAAGTTCCAATGTCCTCTTCTGACATGTTACAATTCTTGACCTTCATTTAACATTCAAATAATGAGAAATTTCTGAAAATCTCAGTTATCTGGTGATGGACAGCTTATGTTAACGCTGTACCTTTGACTGTTTGCCTGATGAGTACTATGTGAGATTCGTCTGGAAAACTTTTCAGCACAGGTTTATGCTCTTGCAGCATGCCACATGCAGATAATGAATCTTTTCAGGGAGATGATTTTTCTTTTAGTGAGGAGAGAGTATTTTGAACCGTGGCATGAACATTTCAGTGCCTGCAATGGGGCAAAGTGTTGGACGATGAAATGATGCACAAGACGCAGGGAAAAGACCATCCAGAAGAGAGCAGAAGGTTAAGGTTATTAAGAGTTCTGAGGTTGGGACAAAGTTATATTTTCAGTGTAAGGTTTTGGAGACTATGTTGCTAAAGTGCACCCAGACTTGATAACTGCTGTGCTGAATTTTTAAAGGAAGATTTGAGTGTATGATGCCTGCAGGTTCAGCATTGCCTTACCTTTTTATATTTGTCTAGGTGACAGCAGCTCGGAACTCACATATATATTGTTTTTGAGGGTGTGGACCACTGGAGCATTTATAAATGTGGTTAGAAAAAGTAGAGGAATCCTCTTAGTTTTGGTCTGGGGGTGCTTCTTTGGTCCAGGACTTTTTTTTTTTAGCATTCTTGAACCCTGGCTAATGAAGTGCTAATGGGGTGTTATTACTGGCTACTAGACCAAGGCATCAGAGAGACAGGCTGGTAAACACCCTTTGAAGTATGTGCCTAATCCTTTGAAGTGTGCTTCTAGTGGGAAGATAAGCACATTTCCTGTCATAGACATCCTTCGTTTTGTGTCCTGACCCTATGTTATAGATTCTAGGTCAACACCTTTGCTCATCTTCGGGCAGTGTTTAGGGAAAAAAATTCCATTACAGGGATGGTTCCAGGGCCTGGCCCTCTCATGTTTGATTTGGCCAACTTGCCTCAAGTAGGAACCCTCTAAATAATTAACTGTAAACTTGCTTAGGTGACTTTCTATATTCTAGCCTCACAAAACACAAATAGAAATATAAGTCAAACCTGGGGAATATAAGCTGAGATGCCACTCTAAACTTCTCCTTTTTAATTTCCCTTCACTCTGCCTTCGCCAACACTATGATTAAGTAAGGTCAAAAGCTGCATCTTATTGTGTTTTTAAAAATCTCCCCAGTTTTTAACATAGTAGTTTTTTACTGAAGGAGTAGTGAATCCTTTTAATGAATGGATATGAATGGATTGGTTTATTACATGAATAAAAACTCGGAAGAAGTTGATCTACTAATTATTTTTAGAGTAGCAATCTATGCTTTTAGATCAAACTTCAGCAAGAAAAGTTAAAGGTAACATATGGATGCTCATGTTTTACTTTAAAAAAAAACATTTTATTTTTTAAAATAGATTTAGGTCACTAGCAAAACTGAATGATAGGTACAGAGATTTCCCACGTCTCCCTTCTCTCTCACACACAGACTCACTAACTCTGTACCAGAGTGCTACATTTGCTACAGCTGATGAGCTCACACAAACATTTGTATTACCATCTACATTTATATTTATTCTCAGTGTTAT